>BQNB010141153.1:0-17308 GCA_026074375.1 Tanacetum coccineum
CACATATATATATATATACATATATATATATATATATATATATATACACATATATACATACATATATACATATATACATACATATATACATATATACACATATATATACATACATATACATATATATATACATACATATACATATATATATACATACATATATATATATATATACATACATATATATATATATATATATATTAAATTTGAAATCAATTTTTGGCGCCGCTGCCGGGGAGGTGTGTGCGATTATTGTGTTTACGTTTGAAGATTAGTGTTTGAAAACCCTTCCCCGTGAAGTTATCGCTTTCATTTATGAATATTTTTCTATTATCAAGTAATCAAAAACCTTCCAAAAAAAATTGAAAAACAACAAATTCAACCGTTATGTCAATTGTCAAATCGGCTCATCTTTAGATTAAATACTATAAGAGAGGTTTAAGGAGGGTTGATCCAACGAACTTCGACCCGAAAGGAGAAGGTTTTTAAAACGCTTCGCGCTTACCGGCTCCTCCGCTTCTTTGTGCGTTTTCTAGAGAGCTACTGTGCACCTTTGACTTCTGATCCCAAAAAAAAATTTCTTTTATATTTATCTTTCATAAAAATCCAAAAATATTCTCCTTAACCTCTAATCCGTTTAATTCTTTCTCTTACCCTCCTATTTGTTTAATTCTAATGTCTTCATACAACCGACGTGGTTGTTTCGGGAGTGGAGATCCGTTAGACGATTTATTTTGTCAACGGCATACTTGTGAGTTATGTGGAAATGATGCTCATTATGGTTACGATTATCCACCTCAAGTTCCGTTTGTCTACAATCAGGACATGTGTTTCAATCAAAACTTTGATAATAATTTTCCACAAACTTCACCAAGTCTTCCCCAATATCTTTGTTGTACCCGTTGTGGGGGTCCTCATAAGACTTTTCAATGTGATCAATTGATCTTCGATGAGCCTTTTTATGAGAACTGCGAGGACCTCATATGAGTTTTCAGTGTCAACCAGTGAATCAAAAATTATATAATTCTAATTCTTTTGGTTTTGACCAATTTCAACCCCCGCAGTATCCCGTCAGTTTTCAACCTCCCGAGGAATGTATCCAAGAATTTCTTGTAAGGCACGCTCAAGAAATGATAACTACGGTGCAATCCGCTGTGAAAATAGTAATTCAACAACATGAGCAGGCAGTTCAGAAAAAGCAGGAGGAGCAGGCAGCTTTTACTCCATATTAGAAGTTTCCTATTTTTGACGATGATGATGATGAGTATACTATTCAGTATAAGGAATATTTAGAGAATTCGTCTAATTCAATCACTCCCGACTTATCAACCAAGGAGCCCGATAACTCTCTAAGTATGGGGGACGAGCATCTTGACACTATTCCGAAAACGAAATCGGACGAAGTTATAAAGTCTAGTGTTGAGGACCTTGTCCCAATCCCAAGTGAGTCCGAGGGTATTTTTGACAATATGTGTGACGTGCCTTTTTGTGATAAAAATCACTTCGTTTGGAATCTTTCCTTAATCGAGATACTTTAATTGTTTATTCTCCTAAGATTGACTCTCTTCTCGAGGAGTTCGCCGGTGAACTCGCTCCTATCAATCCAATTCCCCCGGGAATTCATGAAGCTGATTTTGATCCAGAAGAAGATATTCGTCTCATTGAGCAATTGTTATACGATGATTATGCTTCGAGTGATGACGATCCTCTTTACAGTGAGGACATCGATTACGTTGAGGCATCACCTCCCGATTCTGAGCTCGTCAGCTTAGAGGAGGTGAAGGACGATATACTTCATGAGAAATTATTGAATATCTATCTTCTTATTGCTAAGATCGAATCTTTGAATGACAACCCCACTCCTGATTGTGTGCTCAAGTCTCCTTCCCCATTTCCTATCCCCGTTGAGGATAGTGACTCTTTCTTTAAGAAGTCCGATACTTCTCTCTCTTATTCGGATAATTCTTTACCCGAATTCGAGACTTTTAGCGATCATACGGAAGAGACGAGTAGTGGCAGTACCACTACTCATGCTGATAACTCTCTTCCCGAGTATGATTCGTTTCTCTTTGAGATTGAGCCCGATCAGGGCGAGTTGACTAGCGTTGTTATGGAAGATATTTTGGGAGAACCTCGTGTGCCTAATGTGTTTCCCACCCATCCCACCCTTTATCTGGATTCGGACTTCGCTCCTTCTGATGACTCCCTCGAGCCCGATCTTGTAGTTTCTTTTCCTTCCGGAACTAGAAACAAGATTTTCGATCCAGGGATATTCATTGAAGTCCAATCCAAGAGATTTCTATCACCGAATGAATTTTCTATCTCATTCATCCGTGATCCTCTTTCTCCAGTTTTTGACACTTTGCTCCCATTTTCATCCAAAAATGAGGAAAAAGTTTTCAATCCTGGTAGTCTTTCTTTAAATGAGGAAAAATTTCCTCATCTCTTATCTCATCGAGTCTTTAATCCTTCAAAGATCATTTCTGATTTTTCTTAAAGCCCGATGATAATTTCTGGAGGGGACATTCCAATCTTGGATGTTCTATTTCTCTATTTCTATCCTCCTTGACCAGCTCAAGTATGGGGGATCAAGTCAAGCTTAGTGACTCTTTAATAAACAAGCGCTTCGTGTGTGGCAACCCATGCTTATACTAATCTATTTTGTAGTTTTTGTTGTATGTCCAGGATTGCCCCGGATTATGAAGCCTCTCGTGGTCGTGGTTTTGTCATTCGTTCACTCGAGCTTCAATCCTTAGCATGATTATGGGAATCCAATATCCTAAATCTTATCGACTAACGTTTATCTTTGAGCATACTTAATAAACGGCTTTAGATTTACGTAGAAACCCTTCTTAAAACATTGAGGACAATGTTTAGTTCTAGTATGGTGGGGGGGGGATCTTTCGATTTGATTATGCTTGCAATCGTTGTTTTCACGTAATCTCGTTTTTACCACAAAAATACCAAAAAAAAATAAAAAAATTTCAAAAATTTCAAAAATAAAATAAGTGTTTTGTCACAATGTTTGACTTTTCTGCTAGGTAGAATAAGAATAAATTTTGACTCGATCGAGCGTGTTGAGCTCTAGTTTGTCCCTTGACTTTTAGACTAAGCGTTCGCGAATCTTTTTATTAAAGATTTTAAATTTGCGAAGAACGAGAAATGATAGAGTTAATTATGAGTTAGATGCTAAACAAGGATTAGTTGGAAATCTTAAGAGCTCATAAGTGTAGTTTGTGGCTTTTTCTCCCATAAGCTTCTAACCAGACTAATAATACGTGCTCTTTTCGAAAATTAAACTTAAATCAACGATTTTCTAAGTATAGTCGATAACAATAATTTATTTAGTCTTAGTTCAAATTTATACTTAAATTTTATAAAAAGAAATTTTCTCTATATCGTGGTAATACAAAAAACAATGAATGAAAAATGAGGTAATAATAATAATAATAATAATAACTGTGGGCTAATAAAAGTTTACTGCATCTTGCCGGCTCACAACCGATGTTGCAGTCTTCTAAATAAGGCACATAGTAATTATCCGAGACTGATAAAAGTTTGCTGCATCTTGCCGGCTCACAACCGATGTTGCAACCTTCAAAAAGGTCGAGGATTTCCTTCGTTTAAAGAACGAATAATTATATTAAGTGTAATATATGTGATTTAATAAATATAGGGAAAATCTCTTTTTCTAAAATTTGAATATGCTTTTGAACTAAGACTATCTCACTTTAACTTGTGATTTTTCTAAATGAATTGTTTATTTAACGGGAAGCCTAAGAGTTTTTGAAACCGAAGGTACGTGAGTTCCGATACTATTCTCTGTGGGGTGTCAAAAGCCTGGTCACCTAAGTCGGTCTCGGCTGGGATGTGCCGAGAAGAAAGTCGCTATATGGAATGATCTCGCCTTCAAAATCATAATTCTTGGGTGGAACATGAAGTGTAGAAATATTGCAATTTTCTCAAAAAGTTTGATCCATGGTTGAAATTCGAAATAAGCACATTCAACTAAGATATAATAATTGTCGGGAGTGAAAAGTTTCACAAGTTACAAGTATGAGTAGCGTTAGCATCTTAACTTATATTTAACGGTGATTTCGATTTTAAGCTTGGTTTGGGACAAGTGAAAAATCGAGGACGATGAATTTACCTTTTTTTTGGGCATTTTAGGATTGAAGTGCTTCTTGTTATATGACCCTAAAGTTATGAAAATAACGAAAGTCCATACATTCTAGTTAGTTGCTTAAAAAGAAGGTATAAAAAAAATGAGAAAAGGGAAAAATACAAAAATATCTGTAGTAGTTAGTGTAAATTTATAAAAATGGTCAAAACGGGGCTTTTCAAAGCTAATGATTCTTTAATTCCCCTTGATGAACACTTAGCTACTTTTCGAGGTAATTAGTCAAGGGGGGATTAAGATTCTTGGTTTTTTAAAGTGTTTACTTATGTCATTGCGTGAGGACACGACAATATCTTAGTATGGGGGATTTTGGTATGTGCTTAATTACACATACCTTTTACCTATTAAAACGAGCCTAAATGACCAAAAATGGACATAAAATGCCAAATATATGCTTGTTTTGCTTTGTATACTGTGCAGGTAACGGATATTCACTAAAAGACAAAAATGAAACCAAAACTAACAAAACCGAGCACAAGAATGAAAAGAGCGTGAAAATTCAAAATCAAAGTAAAAGTCAAAGTAAACAAGTCAACAAGTCAAGACAAAGCCGAAAATGAAGAAATCTTAAACAGACCAACCCGTACCCATTTAATGGGTCGGGTCTGCCCATTAAGTCTTTATCTAAAAGTCTTACAAGTATTAAAAGCCCAAATCCAAATCAATTTAAAACCAGCCCAAATAACCATAGCCTAATACACACTTAACCATTGTTAGCCCCAACACCCTATAACTGTTTACACAGTTAGTCCTTAAGGACTAACACTGCTAGTCCTTAGGGACTAACAAAGTTAGCCCCTATAATCTTTAACCCTTTACATCCTTAGTCCCTTTTCCCCTAACTCCCATTAAATATTAAACGAATAGTACCCAAATCCATTTCCCGCCCAAACAAGAACACACTATTCATTCATCCCTATGACCTCTCACCTCGACCTCTACACCTTAAAAACAAAACCATCACTCTCACACCTCAACCCTACTCCACAAGGTGCCAATTCCACCTTGGCAATCCCCTAATTTCTCATTTGTTGATGAGACAAGGACCAAATTTAATGGCTATGATTCAAGAATTTGGAGCCAAAGCAAAATGGATGACTAAGATGATAACTTGAAGCTCCTCACACAAGAAGCACACCTCTCATACCTCTCACAGAACTAGCACAAAGAGAAGAGCCAATACTTTGGTATCCTTCTATAAATAGGACTCGTGTAAGCCCTTGTGGGATCTAGTTTTATTTATCTTTCACCTTATATTAAGTTTGTTTAGCTTATTGTACTTTTTTTAAAAGCTTTGTACTCAGATTTTAAGTTTAATGAAATTCATGTTTTTATGAAAATTTTTGTTATTAAGTTATTGCAATTTATGTTTTAAAAACGTTTGTTAAGCTTCTATAAGCTCTTTTTGTCTTTTACTTAAGCTGTTTACTTAAGCAATATAAGCTTGTCCATAGCTTATAGTGTTTTAAGATGATTTTACTCAAAAGTCACCCAAAAGCTATTTTGGATGACAAGCCAGATTTGGAAGGGCTTGTGGGTTTTTACTAGCTTGTTTAAAACAAGCTAGAGCTTGTAGACAAAGCTCTTAAGAGCTTATTTGCCCTTGTTTAGAAAAAAGGGCAAGGTACTTTTCACTTTTCATTTTCTAGCTTATTTACTGTTTCATTGCTTATTTCTGCTTATCTTTGCTTACTTGTGCTTAATGATTGCTTATTCTTTCTTTCTAAATGCTTTTTATGTTAATGATTTAGCTTTTATTGTTTTTCATGAAAACTGTCTCTTATTTAGTTTTAAAATTGCTTAATCTAGTTTGCTTATTTTAAATGCTTATGTCAGTGTTCTAATTGCTTTATTGTGCTTATTTCACCTTGTGCTTAATCCGTTTTTAGTTTTCATAAAATTTCTATGTCTGTTTTAAGTTTGAAATGAGTTTTATAGATTTTAAAGGGGTGTTTGGGACAGCAGCATTAACCAAGGTTAATGCTGTTTGACCATTCATTGGCCTTTAAGACCAACTTTGATAAGCTTAATATTGGCCTTATAATATGTTTTCAAAAGTTTTTCATAGCTTTCTAATCAGTTTCAAGGTTTAGCTAAGTGCTTTTAGAATCTGTGGACTCAAAACTGTTTTTATAAGCTTATGTGGTTAGATCTTTGTTAGTTGCATTTTAGTGTTGTTTTCATGCTAGTTTTTGGTTAAGAATGCAGTAGGATATGAGTAGTTTAAATGTTCATTGTCATGTGTGGTTTTAATATAAATCTGTCAAGTGTCCAAGTCTTTATTTTCAAAGTTTTCAAAAGCCAGTTTTCAACTACAAATTTAGGTTTGATTTAGGTTGTTTATGAATCTGAAACTGATAGCATAAGTTCTTAGGATATCAAGCTTCATCTGTTTTTGCTTTTTGGCTTTTGTTAAATGTTTATTTGTCCTTAAAAATCAAGCTCAAATATGACATTTTTTTCTTTAAGCCACAAACATAACATAGTGTAAACAGCCAATTTAATAAGCCTTTTTCTAGCTAATATGTTATTCAAAATGCTTGTTTTTTGCTTATTCAGGTAGTTTATAAGACTAGCTTTATCTGTTTTTAAGATATAGTCATTAGCTTATTGGATTTGTAGCTTAAAAATTAGCTTAAAATTGCCTCATTAGGCTGTTTTTATTTATGTTTTAGCCAAATTGCTTAGTTGCTTATTTGAGAATTTTAGCTGTTAAGATTGCTTAAATTGTGTTTAGATTTACTTATTAGGTTAGGATAAAGGTACTTGTAGCTTATTTGACCTTAGGTTAAGCTTTTAAAAGCTTATTTGCAAATGTGAGTTTAGTACTTATGCCTTTAAGTTTTGAGTGCAATCTGTCTTTGCCATTTTAAGTCCTTTCTAGGTTATTGTAGTTGCTTATTTTAAGTTTTTTTGTGCTTATTAGATGTTGCTAAATGTCTATTTATAGCTTATTGGATTTCATGAGTGCATATTTTGTCTAAATAAGCTAAACAAATTAGCTTTTTGTAACATAGTTTAAAAAAGCAATCTGTCACTTTTTTTTGCTTATTACTAAGATTATTTTTAGTTTTCATAAAAAGTTGTAGTTTTAAAAAGTTCTTATTTTCAGTTGTTTTTTATGATTTTCAAAAATAGTTTTCAAAAAAATGGTTTGTAAAAAAAGAGGCCATAGGGGTCGAACCTTTGACCTCCCCCTTTTTCATAGCCAACACCTTAACAAACCACACACTCACCAACTGCCCTGAGGTCTTTTTCATTTATGGTTTGTAATATTTAATATATAACCCTTCTTTGCCAATTTTGCTTATTAATGCTTTTTAGCTTTTTACCAGCTTATTCGTTTAGCAAATTTTCCAGCTTTTATTTTTCTTAGGATCTTCATAGTTTAAAGTAATTTCTGTAATTTTTTCAGAATTTTGAAAATTAGTTTAGAATTTTTAATTAATTTTTTAGATTAAATCAAGTTTTTAGTCACAATAAATAAAATAAAAGTCAAAAAATATAATTCTTTTTTCTAAAATTTTCTTTTATCATTTAGGACCTTTAAAAATTAAATTTGCTTTTGTAGGATTAAAATTTAATAGTTTAGGTTTTTAAAGCTCGGGTTTAGGATCCCGTTATCGTTTTTCTCGTTTTAACTTTAATTGCTTTCGTTTTTAGCTTGCTTTTATTTATTCTTGCATGTTATTTGTAGAACTAGAATCCAAATCAAAATTTGATTATTCAAACACGCGATCACAAACTTAACCTCGATTTTCAATTCGCACCTCGTCGGGAAACGACCCGGGAAGGTTTTGAATTTTACTTCGGATAAAAGTAATCTTCTTAAAAGTCTTACGGAATACTTACACTCTCATCTTAATTGATATTTTGGTTATATATTATATATATGTATTAAGCAATTATTACTATATATATATAAGTATAATTTTAAGAATCAATTTTTGGCGCCGCTGCCGGGGAGGTGTGTGCGATTATCTTGTTTACTTTTGAAGATTAGTGTTTGAAGACCCTTCCTCGTGAAGTTTTCACTTTCAATTGTGAATATTTTCTTCTTATAAAAAAATACAAAAATATTTTACACTTCTATTTTTATTTTCTTTTAATATTAAAAAGAACCGTTTGTTAATTGTCGTTTCGGCTCACCTTTAGATTACAAACTATAAGAGAGGTTTAAGGAGGGTTGATCCAATGAACTTCGACCCGAAAGGAGAAGGTTTTTAAAACGCTTCACGCTTACCTGCTCCTCCGCTTCTTTGTGCGTTTTCTAGAGAGCTACCGCGCACCTTTGACTTTTGGTCCCAAAAATATTTTTCTTTTATATTTATCTTTCATAAAAATCCAACTATATTCTTCGTAACCTCTAATCCATTTAATTCTTTCTCTTACCCTCCTATTTGTTTAATTCTAATGTCGTCATACAACCGACGTGGTTGTTTCGGGAGTGGAGATCCGTTAGACGATATATTTTGTCAACGACATACTTGTGAGTTATGTGGGAACGATGCTCATTATGGTTACGATTGTCCACCTCAAGTTCCGTTTGTCTACGATCAGGACCTGTGTTTCAATCAAAACTTTGATAATAATTTACCACAAACTTCACCAAGTCTTCCCCAATATCTTTGTTGTACCCGTTGTGGGGGTCCTCATAAGACTTTTCAATGTGATCAATTGATCTTCGATGAGCCTTTTTATGAAAACTGCGGGGGACCTCATATGAGTTTTCAGTGTCAACCAATGAATCAAAATTTTTATAATTCTAATTCTTCTAATTTTGACCAATTTAAACCCTCGCAGTATCCCGTCAGTTTTCAACCTCCTGAGGAATGTATCCAAGAATTTCTTGTAAAGCATGCTAAAGAAATGATAACTACAGTGCAATCCACTGTGAAAATAGTGATTCAACAACATGAGCAGGCAGTTCAGAAAAAGCAGGAGGAGCAGGCAACTTTTACTCCATTTTGGAAGCTTCCTATTTTTGACAATGATGATGATGAGTATACTATTCAGTATAAGGAATATTTAGAGAATTCGTCTAATGCAATCACACCCGACTTATCAACCGAGGAGCCCGATAACTCTCTAAGTATGGGGGACGAGCATCTTGACACTATTCCAAAAATGGAATCGGACGAAGTTATAAAGTCTAGTGTTGAGGACCTTGTCCCAATCCCAAGTGAGTCTAGGGTATTTTCGACAATATGTGTGATGTGCCTTTTTTTGATAAAAATCACTTCGTCTGGAATCCTTCCTTTATCGAGATATTTTAATTGTTTATTCTCTTAAGATTGACTCTCTTCTCGAGGAGTTCGCCGGTGAACTCGCTCCTATCAATCTAATTCCCTTAGGAATTCATGAAGCTGATTTTGATCCAAAAGAAGATATTCGTCTCATTGAGCAATTGTTATATGATGATTATGCTTTGAGTGATGACGATCCTTTTTACAGTGAGGACATCGATTACATTGAGGCATCACCTCCCGATTCTGAGCTCGTCAGTTAGAGGAGGTGAAGGACGATATACTTCATGAGAAATTATAGAATATCTATCTTCTTATTACTAAGATCGAATTTTTGAATGACAACTCCACTCTTGATTGTGTGCTCAAGTCTCCTTCCCTATTTCCTATCCCCGTTAAGGATAGTGTCTCTTTCTATTAGAAGTCCGATACTTCTCTCTCTTATTCGGATAATTCTTTACCCGAATTCGAGACTTTTAGCGATCATACGGAAGAGACGAGTAGTGACAGTACCACTACTCATGCTGATAACTCTCTTCCCATGTATGATTCGTTTCTCTTTGAGATTGAGCCCGATCAGGGCGAGTTGACTAGCGTTGTTATGAAAGATATTTTGGGAGAACCTCGTGTGCCTAATGTGTTGCCCACCCATCCCACCCATTATCTGGATTCGGACTTCGCTCCTTCTGATGATTCCCTCGAGTCTGATCTTGTAGTTTCTTTTCCTTCCGGAACTAGAAACAAGATTTTCGATCCGGGGATATTCATTGAAGTCTAATCCAAGAGATTTCTATCACCGAATGAATTTTCTATCTCATTCATCCGTGAACCTCTTTCTCCAGTTTTTTACACTTTGCTCCCATTTTTATCCGAAAATGAGGAAAAGGTTTTCAATCCTGGTAGTCTTTCTTCAAATGAGGAAAAATTTCCTTATCTCTTATCTCATCGAGTCTTTAATCCTTCAAAGATCATTTCTGATTTTTCTGAAAGCCCGATGATGATTTCTGCAGGGGACATTGCTATCTTGGATGTTCCGTTTCTCTATTTCTATCCTCCTTAACCAGCTCAAGTATGGGGGATCAAGTCAAGCTTAGTGACTCTTTAATAAACAAGCACTTCGTGGGTGGCAACCCATGCTTATCCTAATATATTTATAATAATAGTAATGAATAAGTGTGTTGTGAGGAGGCTCGCCTCTTCCTTTCTCATGTTTCGTAGTTTTTGTTGTATGTCTAGGATTGCCCCGGATTATGAAGCCTCTCGTGCTCGTAGTTTTGTCCTTCGTTCACTAGAGCTTCAATCCTTAGCATGATTATAGGAATCCAATATCCAATCTTATCAACTAACGTTTATCTTTGAGCACACTTAATAAACGGCTTTAGATTTACGTAGAAACCATTCTTAAAACATTGAGGACAATGTTTAGTTCTAGTATGGGGGGATCTTTCGATTTGATTATGCCTGCAGCCGTTGTTTTCACGTAATCTCGTTTTTACCTCCAAAATACCTAAAAAAATGAAAAAATGTAAAACTTTCAAAAATAAAATAAGTGTTTGATCACAATGTAGACTTTCCTGCTGGGTAGAATAAGAATAAATTTTGACTCGATCGAGCGTGTTGAGCTCTAGCTTGTCCCTTAACTTTTAGACTAAGCATTCGCGGATCTTTTTATTAAAGATTTTTATTTGCGAAGAACAAGAAATGATATAGTTAATTATGAGTTAGATGCTAAACAAGGATTAGTTGAAAACCTTAAGAGCTCATAAGTGTAGTTTGTGGTTTTTTCTCCCATAAGCTTCTAACCGGACTAATAATACGTGCTCTTTTCGAAAATTAAACTTAAATCAAAGATTTTTGAAGTATAGTCGATAAAAATAATTTATTTAGTCTTAGTTCAAATTTATACTTAAATTTTCTAAAAAGAAATTTTCTCTATATCGTGGTAATACAAAAAAAATGAATGAAAAATGAGGTAATAATAATAATAATAACTGTGGGCTAATAAAAGTTTACTGCATGTTGCCGGCTCACAACCGATGTTGCAGCCTTCAAAAAGGTCGAGGATTTCCTTCGTTTAAAGGATGAATAATTATATTAAGTGTAATATATGTGATTTAATAAATATAGGGAAAATCACTTTTTCTAAAATTTGAATATGCTTTTGATCTAAGACTATCTCACTTTAACTTGTGATTTTTCTAAATCAATTGTTTATTTAACGGGAAGCCTAAGAGTTTTTGAAACCGAAGGTCCGTGAGTTCCGATACTATTCTCTGTAGGGTGTCAAAAGCCTGGTTACCTAAGCCGGTCTCGGCTGGGATGTGCCGAGAAGAAAGTCGCTATACGAAATGATCTCGTCTTCAAAATCATAATTCTTGGGTGGAACGTGAAGTGTATAAATATTGCAATTTTCTCAAAAAGTTTGATCCATGGTTGAAATTCGAAATAAGCACATTCACCTAAGATATAATAATTGTCGGGAGTGAAAAGTTTTACAAGTTACAAGTATGAGTAGCGTTAGAATCTTAACTTATATTTAACGATGATTTCGTTTTTAAGCTTGGTTTGGGACAAGTGAAAAATCGGGGACGATGAATTTACCTCTTTTTTGGGCATTTTAGGATTGAAGTGCGTCTTGTTCTATGACCCTAAAGTTATGAAAATAACGAAAGTCCATACATTCTAGTTAGTTGCTTAAAAAGAAGGTATAAAAAATGAGAAAAAGGAAAAATACAAAAATATGTGTAGTAGTTAGTGTAGATTTATAAAAATGGTCAAAACGGGGCTTTTCAAAGCTAATGATTCTTTAATTCCCCTTGATGAACACTTAGCTACTTTTCGAGGTAATTAGTCAAGGGGGGATTGAGATTCTTGGTTTTCTAAAGTGTTTACTTATGGCATTGCGTGAGGACACGACAATATCTTAGTATGGGGGATTTTGGTATGTGCTTAATTACACATACCTTTTACCTATTAAAACGAGCCTAAATGACCAAAAATGGACATAAAATGCCAAATATATGCTTGTTTTGCTTTGTATACTGTGCAGGTAACGGATATTCACTAAAAGACAAAAACAAAACCAAAACCGAGCATAAGAATGAAGAGAGCGTGAAAAGTCAAAGTCAAAAAGTCAACAAGTCAAGACAAAGCCAAAAACGAAGAAATCTTAAACGGACCAACCCGCACCCATTTAATGGGCTGAGTCAGCCCATTAAGCCTTTATCTAAAAGTCTTACAAGTATAAAAAGCCCAAATCCAAAACCATTTAAAACCGGCCCAAATAACCAAAGCCCAATACACACTTAACCATTGTTAGCCCCAACACCCTATAAATGTTTACACTGTTAGTCCTTAAGGACTAACACTGCTAGTCCTTAGGGAGTAACAAAGTTAGCCCCTATAATCTTTACCCCTTTACATCCTTAGTCCTTTTTCCCTTAACTCCCATTAAAAATTAAACGAACAGTACCCAAATCCATTTCCCACCCAAACAAGAACACACTATTCATTCATCCATGTGACCTCTCACCTCGACCTCTGCACCCCAAAAACAAAACCATTACTCTCACACCTCAACCCCACTCCAAAAGGTGCCAATTCCACCTTGGCAATCCCCTAATTTCTCATTCATTGATGAGACAAGGACCAAATTTAATGGCTATGATTCAAGAACTTTGAGCCAAAGCAAAATTGATGGCTAAGATGATGACTAGAAGCTCCTCACATAAGAAGCACACCTCTCATACCTCTCATAGAACTAGCACAAAGAGAAGAGCCAAGACTTTGATATCCTTCTATAAATAGGACTCTAGTAAGCCCTTGTGGGATCTAGTTTTTTATATCTTTCAGCTTATATTAAGTTTGTTTAGCTTATTGTACTTTTTTTAAAGCTTTGTACTCAGATTTTAAGTTTAATGAAATTCATATTTTTATGAAAAATTCTGTTTTTAAGTTATTGCAATTTATGTTTTAAAAATGTTTGTTAAGCTTCCATAAGCTCTTTTTGTCTTTTACTTAAGCTGTTTACTTAAGCAATATAGGCTTGTCCATAGCTTAGAGTGTTTTAAGATAATTTTACTCAAAAGTCACTCAAAAGCTATTTTGGATGACAAGCCAGATTTGGAAGGGCTTGTGGGTTTTTACTAGCTTGTTTTAAACAAGCTAGAGCTTGTAGACAAAGCTCTTAAGAGCTTATTTGCCCTTGTTTAGAGCAAAGGGCAAGGTACTTTTCACTTTTCATTTTCTAGCTTATTTACTGTTTCATTGCTTATTTCTGCTTATCTTTGCTTACTTGTGCTTAATGATTGCTTATTCTTTCTTTCTAAATGCTTTTTATGTTAATGATTTAGCTTTTTTTGTTTTTCATGAAAACTGTCTCTTATTTAGTTTTAAAACTGCTTAATCTGGTTTGCTTATTTTAAATACTTATGTCTGTGTTCTAATTGCTTTATTGTGGTTTTTTCACCTTGTGCTTAATCTGTTTTTAGTTTTCATAAACTTTCTAAGTCTGTTTTAAGTTTAAAATGAGTTTTATAGATTTTAAAGGGTTGTTTGGGACAGCAACATTAACCAAGGTTAATGCTGTTTGACTATTCATTAGCCTTTAAGACCAACTTTGCTAAGCTTAATATTGGCCTTATAATTTGTTTTCAAATTTTTTTCTTAGCTTTCTAATCAGTTTCAAGGTTTAGCTAAGTGCTTTTAGAATCTGTGGACTCAAAACTGTTTTTATAAGCTTATGTAGTTAGATCTTTGTTAGTTGCATTTTAGTGTTGTTTTCATGCTAGTTTTTGGTTAAGAATGCAGTAGGATAGGAGTAGTTTAAATGTTCATTGTCATGTGTGGTTTTAATATAAATATGTCAAGTGTCTAAGTCTTTATTTTCAAAGTTTTCAAAAGCCAGTTTTCAACTGCAAATTTAGGTTTGATTTATGAATCTGAAACTGATAGCATAAGTTCTTAGGATATCAAGCTTCATCTGTTTTTGCTTTTTGACTTTTGTTAAATGCTTATTTGTCCTTAAAAATCAAGCTTAAATCTGTCATTTTTTTCTTTAAGCCATAGACATAACATAGTGTAAACAGCCACTTTAATAAGCCTTTTTCTAGCTAATAAGTTATTCAAAATGCTTGTTTTTGGCTTATTCTGGTAGTTTATAGGACTAGCTTTATCTGTTTTTAGGATATAGTCATTAGCTTATTGGATTTGTAGCTTAAAAATTAGCTTAAAATTGCCTCATTAGGCTGTTTTTAGTTATCTTTTAGCCAAATTGTTTAGTTGCTTATTTGAGAATTTTAGCTGTTTAGATTGCTTAAATTGTGTTTAGATTTACTGATTAGGTTAGGATAAAGGTACTTGTAGCTTATTTGACCTTAGGTTAAGCATTTAAAAGCTTATTTGCAAATGTGAGTTTAGTACTTATGCCTTTAAGTTTTGAGTGCAATCTGTCTTTACCTTTTTAAGTCCTTTCTAGCTTATTATAGTTGCTTATTTTAAGTTTTTTTGTGCTTATTAGATGTAGCTAAGTGTCTGTTTCTAGCTTATTAGATTTCATGAGTGCTTATTTTGTCTAAATAAGCTAAACAGATTAGCTTTTTGTAACTTAGTTTAAAAAAATAATCTGTCACTTTTCTTTTGCTTATTACTAAGCTTATTTTCAGTTTTCATAAAAAGTTGTAGTTTTAAAAAGTGCTTATTTTCAGTTGGCTTTTAAGATTTTCAAAAAAAGTTTTCAAAAAATAAAAGGTTTGTAAAAAAAAGAGGTCACAGGGGTCGAACCTGTGACCTCCCCCTTTTTCATAGCCAACACCTTAACACACCACACACTCACCAACTGCCCTGAGGTCTTTTTCATTTATGGTTTGTAATATTTAATATATAGCCCTTCTTTGCCAGTTTTGCTTATTAATGCTTTTTACCAGCTTATTCGTTCAGCAAATTTTCCAGCTTTTATTTTTCTTAGGATCTTCATAGTTTAAAGTCATTTCTGTATTTTTTTTCAGAATTTTGAAAATTAGTTTAGAATTTTTAATTAATTTTTTAGATTAAATCAGTTTTTTACTGATAATAAATAAAGTAAAAGTCAAAAAAATATAATTTCTTTTTCTAAAATTTTCTTTTATCACCTAGGACCTTTAAAAATTAAATTTGCTTTTGTAGGGTTAAAATTTAATAGTTTAGGTTTTTAAAGCTCGAGTTTAGGATCTCATTATCGTTTTTCGCGTTTTAACTTTAATTGCTTTCGTTTTTAGCTTGCTTTTATTTGTTCTTGCATGTTATTTGTAGAATTAGAATCCAAATCAAAATTTGATTATTCAAACACGCGATCACAAACTTAACCTCGATTTTCAATTCTTACCTCGTCGGGAAACGACCCGGGAAGGTTTTGAGTTTTACATTGGATAAAAGTAATCTTCTTAATAGCCTTACGGAATACTTACACTCTCATCTTAATTGATATTTTGGTTATATATTATATATATAAGTATAATTTTAAGAATCAGCTATGCACCCACAACGAAAGCATTTTGAATTTACAACCGACGTACCACATGAATCATTGAGACAATACATGTAGATTTTGATGAGCTGAATAAGATGGCTTCTGAACACAGCAGTTCAGGACCCGTACTTCATGAAATGACTCATGCAACAATTAGTTCAGGACTCATGCCAAACCTCCTCCTTTAACACCGTTTGTACCACCTTCAAGAACTGATTAGGATCTTTTGTTTCAACCACTGTTTGATGAATTACTCAACCCTCCATCTAGTGTTAATAACCCAGCCCCTGAATTCATTGCTCCAATTGCTGAAGTAGTAGCTCTGAAACCCGTTGCATCAACTGGTTCACCTTCCTCAACTACTGTTGATCAAGATGCACCATCACCTAGTAACTCACAAACAACACTCGAAACTCAATCTCCTGTCCTTTCTAACGATGTTGAAGAAGACAATCATGACTTAGATGTTGCACACACGAATAACGATCCGTTCTTTGGTATTCCAATTCCAGAAAACAATTCTGAAGCATCTTCTTCTTTGGATATTATTCCTACTGTTCTGAATACTGCTACTCTTAACTCAGAACACGTTACCAAATGGACCAAGGATCATCCTTTAGAAAACATCATCTTTAAACTCGAAAGACCTATTTCCACAAGACTCTAACTCCATGAACAAGCTTTATTTTGTACTACGATGCCTTTCTCACATCAGTTGAACCAAAGAACTATAAAGACGCATTAACTCAAGCATGTTGGATTGAAGCAATGCAAGAGGAGCTACATGAATTTGAACGTCTTGAAGTTTGGGAACTCGTTCCACGTCCAGATAAAGTGATGGTCATTACTATAAAAAGGATTTATAAGGTAAAACTTGATGAAATGGGAGGAATTCTTAAGAACAAGGCTCATTTGGTTGCTCGTGGTTACCGTCAAGAAGAGGGAATTGATTTTGAGGAATCCTTTGCTCCAGTGGCTAGACTTGATGTTATTCGAATTTTCCTCGCATATGCTGCTCACATGAATATGATCGTCTACCAAATGGATGTTAAAAAGGCATTCTTAAATGGCATTCTGCGCGAAGAAGTTTATGTCAGTCAATCGGAGGGGTTTGTGGATCAAGACAATCTGAATCATGTGTATACAAGCTTAAGAAGGCTCTCTATGGGTTGAAATAAGCCCCTCGCGCGTGGTATGATCTATTGTCGAAATTTCTACTCTCTTAGGAATTCTCTAAAGGAACCGTGGATCCCACATTGTTCATCAGAAGATAAGGCAAATATATTCTCCTGGTACAAATATATGTTAATGATATAATCTTTACGTCTACTACACCTGAATTATGTGACCAATTTTCGAAAATAATGTGTTCAAAGT
>BQNB010141154.1:0-17308 GCA_026074375.1 Tanacetum coccineum
ATAGTGTCTCCAACAAACTTTCCTCAACTCAGGGCTTCACATCCCACAGTGTCATGAAGGCTTCTAACTCCTCCAAACAGGCATTTGGGTAATGGTCCATGTCCTCGAGAATCATATGCAACTGTCCTCTAAGGCACTTTGTGCATATGGTCAAGGTTATCTCAGGTACAGGCACCGAATTCTGACCAGTTTCTGTTAGAGCTTCCTCTTTTTGGGTGGGGTCCATTTCAGCAATCATCCGTTGGTAAGCAGCCATCGTGAATGGGAATGAAGGTGAGGGTGGTGGAGTAACATGATCAAGTTGATAATCATCAAGGTTAATAGCAGAAATTCTGGCACGTTCAGCAAGATTTGGCTCAATAGGTGGAATAGATATACGAGCGGTACGTCTGATAGTTGGGGGATTTGGTAAGACAGATGGAAAAACAAGTAATCCTAGAGTAGGACGCCTCCTGTGATACACCTGAGGGAGTATAGGGAGTCTGGGAGGTACCAGTGTAGTGTTATCGGTGTGTCTCAATTCATCCGAGTTCGACATGTCGCTGAGACAAAAATACGAAATAAGGATATAGATATATTTCAAAATACGCATAGTTAAGCCTGTTTAATACACATGTAACCCATATTAAGTATATGTATCTCATATATGTCTATTTCACATGTACCCCATTTTAATATATGTATACTCCCTTGATTGTTGATTCCTATGTACCCCATATTAAGAAAACAGCAATGACAGACAATAGAAGCATAATAAGCATGTTAAGCAAATAAGTAGTTATAGTCTAGTGCTACCTAATGTAACCTAGTTCTCTATAGCTCAGGGCTCTGATACCAATCTGTCACACCCCCAAAATATCAGAGTATAATGGCAACCGAGGGAGTGTGACTTCATGATTATCATACTTCTAAGCAATACATAACGACCTCTATATGAGACGTTTTAAGAAAACAGATCACTTGAATTAGAAAGTAATAAGTTGTTTAACATTCAGCGGAAGCATAAAATAGAAAATACAACATTGTTTTAAATAGGACAAGTGATCTTCAGATAACAGGAAAATAACTGCAATGCATGAGACTTCATATAGCATCTTCGTTCTTAATACCTGAGAAAACATTGCTAAAGTGTCAACATAAAGTTGGTGAGTTCATAGGTTTGTTTAAGCAGAAAATGTAGTGTTTATGAATCACAAGATTTCACCCGCATATGACAATATAACAGATACAAAGTCATATAAATTGCATTACTATTGTCTAAGCTCATGACACCGAAGCGTTAACATATACCAACAATAAATGAATGCCCTTGCAGGTGTCTAACCCGGGACACCCGTAATCTGACTCAAATGAAACTGTGTTTGCTTGACTAATGTCAGTCCAAGACAAACAGGGATTGTCAATCCCGATAGATCTATCCATAACATTCGCGCTCACAAAGATTGACGGTTCATGATAAATCGGGCAAGATGGCAACTTGGTTATTCGGGACTTAGACCATTCAGATAATGCAGTAATTGCACTTGTATTCAAACGTTTGAATTAAGCAATGTTCATTACCCCAAAAGACGATTTAAAATAGTAGAGTAGGGGCTATGATTACTCGCCTTGTTAGTTAATCGTCTGGAATTGGTAATTGATTAAGGCACGCCAAATAGCGACTCAGTCAACACCTAAATTATGACAATTCTGAGTTTATATACTAACACTCAATGTATGAAACAAATTTTGCAAATGGGTCATAAAAGGTATAGTCGTTTCTGATATAACACTTATATGTTTTCAAAATATCATTTAAACCGTTGGCTCTAGGGGCAATTTTATGACTATAGGCACATATACAAGAATTGATACTATTATGCGTCGTAACTTATATTTACAAGTTCCATATCTCAGGAAAATATAGACGTCATTAGTTAGTTACTAGGTCTATATATTTATTTACATGCAGTCGTCAATTAATTCGTATATTTATCAGTTTTATTTATCCCGGTTCGTTCGACTCGTTTAATAATTTAATAAGATTATTTATTTATCACCTAACACCCGTAATTTCATAGTGTCATAAGTGGTCTCTAATTCTTTTAAAATAATTTTATCGAAATGTTTTTATATTTTTAATTTCTAGCTTTTATTCTAATATTTTTACGTTTTAAATCCGAAGAGACCTTTAATTATTGTTTGTGTCAAAAAATTTTTATATAAAGCCGTGTTAAATTTGTTTATACGTTTACAATTTAAATGCGTCGTTATTATTCCTGATTCATTAAAATCGTGGTTTATAAATTTTCTAGTTTTCGAGTAAATCTTGCTTTGCTAACGAGGTTACTAACTCGTTTGAGTTTTTGACATAAAATGACCTAAAGACTCGAAGGCACGCATGCCTAAGCTCCTATACGTCTAAATTTTATAAGGTTAAAATAATATGGAAAGTTGCATAAGGTATCACTTTGTTCTATTAATAATACTATTTTAACCTATCAATCTCATATGGCCTAACACACTTTTTCTTTTTGTTTTCCTCCTTCCTTGTCGTGCCAACCGTGGGGCTATTACCACTGTTGTGGTTTCTTTTCTTCTCATTCTCAAAGTTTATATATCTAGTTCTCCCATTAAACCAACAAAGTGCCCGACTTGGATACTTAGGTTACGAGGCCCTTAAACGTTGAGATACAAGGACATTTAGTGGGCTGAGCAGACCCAACAGCGGCTGCTGTGGTTACTTCTCTTTGCAGCGCAACAGTCACGAACAAGGCAGTTGCCGTGGTGGCTGTTGGCGTGCTATTTAGGGGGGGGGGGGTGGTTCAAGTAGAATAAATATTTGTCAAGGATCGGTGGAGTATTTAGTATGAACCAAGCGTACGGTTGCTCGTCTTTATCAGGGTCTAGCGATGTACCAAAAACGAGCAAAAAGCTTCGCCTATGGTTCATCTTGGGTTTACTGGGTCTCGCCCTTGGTATGTGTCGAGTACATCATAAAAAGATTCTTCATACTTCTGAGTAATCCTAGAGTTTATTAGTCCCTAACGTAATATATCATGTATGCGTTTAAAGTTAATGCAATTTCCCTTGATTCGTTATTTGTTTACACGCATGATGCGTTGTCTACAAGTTTTTACTATTTTGTTATTTCATGCACGATACAACTAAGTCTTTGCATGTGTACGTACGTACTAACCACGCATGGGTCACATGTTATGCACTAGCTATGCCAAGCTAAGGCTTTCGGCTAGCTTGCTAAGCCGGACGTGCTTTTGGTTTTTGGTTGTGAGTGAGACTACAAGGGTAAGTGACATAGCATGATGAATGTTAAGCTACAAAAATGACTTACGAAGGTCCAAGTGTTGCTAGTCGGCGAAGAGAGGTGATGGTGTCAAGGGAACTCGAACTTTTCTTGGTTCTTCCCTTTCAAAACCCGACGTCCCTAGTCTTGTGAATCCTACAAAAATCCTAGACCCAAACCTTATTGCTTACTTCTTATTTTCAAGGTTTAGATATGCTAACTAAGGTGCATGCTTAATCAAAAAAACAAATATTACTTTAAACTACCCTACTTGTAAATACAAGGCCTTTTTATACTCAATTTATCATCGGTTTCCTGAAACTTTTTCATTTGCATGAGAAATGGTATATAGGTGTTTTCATTAGGGAATCTAATTCATGATGAAGTTTTATTGAACTATTTTAGCATCATTGACCTCATGGGTGCCTATTATTCTTGACCTCAGTTGATAATTTGAATCAGTTATTGTGACATGTGAGTGAGAGAAGGGTACCAGGTGATGAGACGTATCCATTTTGTAAGATTTGAAAAGAAGTAAGGAAATAGTGGGGTAGTAGGTAAGTGTGCATAATAATGTATAGTCGTCATCTCTTCTTTCCTTCTTTTTTTTTGAATTTAGTCACGGGTGTTGAGTGTAGATGGTTTTGTAAAATGATACGAGTAAACGGCTTCGTTTCACAAATGTAAAATAAGTATGGTTTTTATCGTTACACGTTCTAAAATATCCTTTTAGACACAAGAGCAAAATGGTGATATTCGCGTGCTAATTAAACTTTTCATGACCAGGAGTAATGCATGACGATTATAAAATGACTTATCGTTGAGATTAACGGTAAAATTTGCAAACTTGCAGTACATAACTTCTACTTAACGAAAAGAGAAATCTAATTTCTTACGGGGTGCCACACCCCATGCCAAACTAGAGGGCTGTGACTTGTTTCAAATGTGGTGAACAAGGTCACTACAAGAGTGATTGTCCTAAGATGAAGAGTCAAAACCGTGGAAACAAGTCTGGGAATAATGAAGCAACGAGAAGAGCATATGCCATTAGAGGAGGCGACTGATGTGCTGTCGTGTAGGGTCAATTATTTGATTATCAAGTTTTAAATTTATATTAGCCGAAAAACTAAAACAACACTTTAACGAGCAGTGTACCCGGTCAAGATGGAGTTTGTGGTAAGTAGGGTGTCGAACACTAAGAGTGGAACATTAATCCTATATTCTATTAGTATTTTAATGAGTCTATTTACTGGTTAAACCTATGCTATGTATGTTGTCTAATGATACGGGGGTTTTCAGCCTAAGAGACTGGCACAAGTTTGGTGATGAAAAATATCAATTCAATAGACAATAAACACAAAAGAAGAATATTAGAAGATAAAAAAAGTGGTACAAGCCAAATGATAGAAAACTGTATTAGCCTTATTAAATCTGGTTCAATGCTGGTTTGTTTGTTTTAGTGCAATGATTTACTTATCTCGAAGCGGCATATCATTCTTAAGACTTAGGCGGGACATCATCCTAAGACCTAGACACAATTTATTCTGTCCACATATCGCATTGCATAAAGCATCCTTTGGTTTAATTATAATCTATCTTAAGGAATCAAAGCAGTGGTGATCCTGTTAAAACCCTAGCCCAACAGGACTTTACTCACTTATTTTTTGACGATGTTTTATATACTGGTAGTCCACTATTCAAATTCCAATTCTCCCCCCCCCTTTCAGTTAATTAAGAGTGTGATTGCTGAAACATAAACGGGTCACCTACCGGTCCAACTAAGCTCATAATTCAAAGACAAAGACAAAACGTTATTTATGATCCTATTGTTCCAGTAATATAAAGCACGATATGGAGAGCTATCCCGGTATCTAGATTACTTTTAGGTATCACTAGACCCAGTTGAATGATATGTCGCATATTTAAACACATAAACAAGTATGAGGTGATAAACATAATTAAACAATCAACGATTAATTAAGAAATCAATTTTAAAACAAACCAAACATTGAACTTTCATTAAGATGGCTAATACCCGAGGGTATTAGCCTAAAACCATTGTAATTATACAAGCGTAATCAAACAATTGAAATCGAACGATTAAGAGAGTAAAATTACACGATGTCTTTTATGAATTGTGATCAATGCTTGACCTGGTGGTTATCTTTTTCTAAATTCGTCTTTAATGAGTAGGTATAAGAATATGGTATTGCACACTGAAATACTCGTTTTTGAGTCTTCTAATTTATAGTGTATGAAAAGACACGGTAAGTTGCATCTGGCAAGGTCAAATACGCGTATGTAGGTGGATTCCTTAAGTGCGCGCTACGATCATAATAAATCTTGATATCTTCCCAATTTACTTGATTTAATGTATCTTCGCAATAGTTTATCTTCATGGATTACGGTGTATGTATGACAGCTTGGATACGCCATATTTGGTTGGCCAAACGCGTTTTCTTGTGAAGTCTTGGCGGATATGCCTGTTATCTTTTTGCTGGATACGACGTTATTGGTGAAAATTTATCAACTTCAATGTCTTGTTTTAGCTCTCAAATATGCGCCTTTTAGTTGTCTTCACAAAACACTACTGAAATTACTACAGTTATAAAATTCAATGCAATTTAAGTACCAAATAATTGAATAAGTATATAAAAAGTGGCCAAAACAGATGGATAAATGATATAATTAAGTGATGTTATTTGATTTCATTAGCGTCGCTAACCAGATTCCAACGTTGTCATGGGTTCATTTCCTTCTCAAGGATCGATATGCTTCTATGTTATTGAATTTTAGGTACGATCAGGTTTGTGTCGACTACCTTTAGTGCCTTACTAGACGTCATCCCATCTTCCTTAGACATCAATTATGCTGTCGAATTAGCCGACGGAAGAGTCACATAGACCAACATTATACTTAGAGGTTGTACGTTAGGATTCTTAGGAAACCTGTTTGATATAGATCTAATGCATGTATAACTAGGGAGTTTCGACGTCATTGTTGGTATGGATTAGCTGTCGAGATATCACGCCGTGATTGTATGTGACGAGAAGGTCGTGCGTATTCTCTTATGGGGTTGAACGTCATGGTGATCCAAGAGACGAAATGTAGTGGAGGGATCCAAGTCTAGATTGAGTATCATCTCGTGACTCATACCCATAAGTCTAATCAACAAAAGGTTGCCTAGTGTTTTGGCATAAGTTACGGAAAAGGAGGTAGAGGATAAGTCGGAAGGGAAGCGACTTAAGGATGTGCCGATAGTACGGGACTTTTCGGAGGTTTTTTCCAGAAGATTTACCTGGATTACCACCAATGCGACAAGTTGAATTCCAAATCGACTTAGTCCCTGGTGTTGCACCTGTAGCACGAGCCCCATACCGATTAGCACCATTAGAAGGATCAAGTGTGTACTCGAAGATCGACTTGAGGTCTGGTTATCACCAACTCAGAGTTCGTGACGAGGATATCCCAAAGATGGCGTTTAGGACCTGCTATGGTCACTACGAGTTCCAAGTGATGCCTTTCAGGTTGACTAACGCGCCAACAGTATTCATGGACTTGATGAACCGAGTATGCATACCATACTTAGATAAATTTGTAATTGTGTTCATCGATGATATCTTGATCTACTCGAAGACCAAGGAAGAACATGATGCACATCTTAGACTAATTTTAGAGTTGCTCAAGAAGGAAAAATTGTACGCCAAGTTCTTGAAGTGCGACTTTTGGCTGTCGAAGGTATAATTTCTTAGACACGTGATTGATAGTGAAGGCATTCACGTTGATCCTGCGAAGATTGAGTCAATTAAGGATTGGGAATCACCCAAGACTCCAACAGAAATTTGCCAATTTCTAGGTCTTGCCAGTTACTATCGACGATTTATCAAAGGTTTCTCCAAGATTGCCAAGCCTATGACGAAGCTGACTTAGAAAAGTGTAAAGTTCAATTAGGGTGAAAAGGAGGAAATTGCTTTCCAAACATTAAAGCAAAAGTTGTGTAGTGCACCGATTTTGGCATTGCCCGAAGGAAGTGAAAACTTTGTAGTATATTGTGATGCTTCTCACAAGGGATTAGGCGCAGTGTTGATGCAGAAGGAGAAAGTCATAGCTTATGCATCCCGCCAACTCAAAATCCATGAGAAGAACTGCACGACACATGATTTGGAATTGGGAACTGTGGTGTTCGCTCTCAAGATGTGGAGGCATTACCTTTATGGCATGAAGTACGTTGTGTTCACTGACCATAAGAGTTTGCAACATATTCTAGATCAGAAAGAGTTGAACATGAGGCAACGTAGATGGTTAGAACTGTTAAGTGACTACGACTATGAGTTACGTTATCACCCGGGAAAGGCGAATGTGGTGGCTGATGCGTTGAGCTGAAAGAGTAGACCTAAGCCACTACGAGTTTGAGCCTTGGTTATGAAAATTGGTTTAAACCTCCCTGTGCAGATCTTGAATGCTCAGGTTGAGGCAAGAAAGGAAGAGAATGATGGAACGGAAGATTTGTGTGGCATGATTAAGAATCTAAAGCCACGTGCCGACGGAACATTGTGTTTGAAAAATAGAAGTTGGATATCCTGTTTAGGTGACTTGAGAGCTTTGATTATGCACGAGTCACATAAGTTAAAGTATTCGATCCACCCGGGATCAGACAAGATGTACCAAGATTTGAAGAAGCTATACTGGTGGCCCAACATGAAAGCAGAAATTACCACGTATGTCAGTAAATGCATGACTTGTGCAAAGGTTAAGGCAGAATACCAAAAACCATCCGGTTTGTTGGTTCAACCTGTAATCCCAGTATGGAAATGGGAGAACATTACTATGGATTTCGTTACTAAGTTACTTAAGACGACGTTTGGTCAAGATACAATTTGGGTAATTATAGACCGACTCACAAAGTTTTCCCATTTCTTACCAATTAAGGAAACCGACACAATGGAGAAGTTAGCGAGACAATACTTGAAGGAAGTAGTCTTGAGACATGGAGTGCCAGTTTTGATTATTTCTGATCGAGACAGTAAGTTTATGTCTCATTTCTGGAAATCGTTGAATGAAGCCCTAGGTACTCAACTGGATATGAGTACGGCTTACCATCCACAAACAGATGGTCAAAGTAAGAGGACCATCCAAACGTTAGAAGACATGCTACGATCGTGTGTGATGGACTTCGGAAAGGGATGGGACAAACATCTACCATTGATAGAGTTCTCCTACAACAACAGCTATCATACGAGTTAAGTATTAAAGCTGCACTTTTGAGGGGTTGTGATTGTAGCAAATGTCGGTGTCTATATGTTGGGCTTAGGTGGGAACGCTCAGGTCACTGGGGGGGGCCAGAAATTATTCGTGAAACAACAGAGAAGATCATCCAAATCAAGCATCGTCTACAAGCTTCACGTAATCGACAAAGGAGTTACACTGATAAGAGACATAAGCCATTGGAAGTTTCAATTTGGGGATAAGGTTATGTTGAAAGTATCGCCCTGGAAAGGAGTGATATGTTTCGGCAAACGGGGAAAGCTGAACCCTCGTTATATTAGACCTTTTAAGATTCTCGCCAAAGTTGGAACGGTTGCATATCGACTTGAGTTACCTGAGCAATAAGTGTGTTCTAGTACCCTTTACATCTCAAACCTTAAGAAGAGCTTGTCCGACGAAAGACCGCTCGCTATTCGTTGGACGAAATCCACTCGACGGGACTAGCTCAATGTATGACGGAACCGATTGAAAATTAAGGACGCGGAGTTAAAAGTTTGAAGCAAAGTGCATTTTCCAATCGTGAAGGTCCATTGGAACATCTACCAAAATTCAAGAGGAGGTCCGAGTTTACTTGGACGCGCGAAGACCTAATGCGAAAAAAGTACCATCTTCTTTTCGCTAACCTGAATCGCATCTCACGTACGGTTGAGCTTTGAGGACAAAGCTCTTTTAATGGGGAAAGGATGTCACACCCCATAAATTTCAGGTCAATATTTTAAACTTTTCCGATCATTATTTTTGACTTTTATACGTTACGTTTGAATCTGACAGTTTACCGGGAAGTTAAACCGCGTAAATCTGAAAAACATCATCGGACGCGTTCTGGCATCGAATATTCATTAGTTTAGATATTATATGAGTTATTTTATCTTTTCTAAGTGTTTCGTGATTTTTAATCACTTCCGATATTAATTTTAGGGTTTTATGTTGTAAATTGCGTTTTTCGCGTTTTTGACCAAACAGAACCCCGGAAACCCGAAATCTTTTCGTGTAAACTCGAGTTATCATCCGACAAGCATTGTAATGCTAAAAATTTCGTTCACCTCCCTTTGGTTGTCATATTGGACGCCTAAAACCACAACAATGTCACCATACATCCTAAATAAATAAAATGGCATCTTATTTTGAAAGCCCCACCCATGTGTGCATGCTAGATGAGAAAGTGACTTATGAGAAGGTCACTCTCATGCACTCTTCACTAGTTGACCCTCACATGTGAGTCTTGCATACTTTGACTTCATTTGACCTCAACATGACCAACTTATACATCTATGGTGAACCTTGATTTAAAAATTTAACCCATTTGGGTCCTTGTGGTCATGTTCGGCCGAAACCACCAAGACACACCCCTTTGGTGTGTGTTGGTCACATGTGTGCACCTTTGAACCCTTAAAACCCTAAATTTCACCCTATAAATATATCTCCTTATTCACAATCTTTAGGGTATTCATTTCATTTCAAAGCCACCAACAATTTTCTTTTCTCTCCTTTCTTCTTGCTAGCTCACGGCCAAACCAACACCCTCTTAGGGTTTCATAACTTTTGATTTTCTTCAAGATCTAAACATTCTAAGTTCATTTCCAAGGGTTTCTAAGGTTTGTCAGAGTATTTGGTTGTTGATTTTTCAGTGGTTTCTCAAGATTATAAAATTAGGGTTTATAATTTTATAAGAGGGTTTATAGATCTAGTCATCTTGGGTGTAGATCTTGTGACTTCTACTTGTTTTCTTCATTCTTGTAAGTATTTCTTGGTCACCTCTTGTTTCATTTCTTTGATTCTTATGAGTATTGTTCAAGTTTAAGAGTCCATGTGTTTGTGTTACTTTTATAAAAAGAAATGATAAAACATCTTGACAACTTTTATAAAAATGGAAGTATTATGTTTGTTGTTTTATAAGTTATGATGAGATGAGTTAAAAAGTGGGTTGCAGCAATAGAAATGAATGGGATTAGGTTAGATTTAGGTGTGGTTTGTTGTTACTTGTGGATTAGTTGTGACAGAGTCAATCCAATAACACTAACACCCTATTACCAATCCACTGAAACCAATTTTTCTTTAGGCTAGACTAGACACTATAATGAAGTTTGGGTGGATTTTGGTTGCGTTTTTGACAAAAAGAGCTTGCTGTCCCAAACTTGTTTTGAGGTTTTGAGCGTGACTAAAAATTTTTTTATTAGGGTAAAAGTAGTTTTTGAAGAGCTTGTTATCGAGTAGATGTTTTTCAACATATCGCACTTTAAAATCGGACTTAAAACGGCCAAGTTATAGCCAAATGAGACTTGAAACATTTTTCGGCAAAACCCAATGAATAGTGTGCTGATGTGAATAGTAAAAGGGTATTCGGACACTTTTGGACATTTTTGGACTTTCTAAACACTAGCGAAACATATAGTAACACATATATATAGATTAGCATCATTTGAAGACGTCATTAACGTATTTTAGGAAAAGCGATTAAAGTTAATAAATAATCGTAGTTGGTAAAACATTAGGGATCAGACTGAATTTAGCGATTATGGATAGTTAGCGCATTTTGATGATATGGAAACTTAACATATACTAGGGGAGTATTAGTTCTGAAACTAAAACCCTTTCGTAAATAGAAACTTTCAAAAATAGTAATTTTTGGAATAACGCAGATCGTGACGAAAAACTATATAATTTTATTTAGTCATACTGTATTAAAAAAACTAAAGCGCAAACACATATGGATGTCTTTTCTCTTGAAAGCGTGTCGTACAAGTTTCGGTTATCTTTCGTTTACCTAAGACGCGTCATTTATTTAGGTCGCGTGTAGGACCTTTCGGCTTTATTTCTTCCTCATTGATTATCGATTCACCACTTGCTTAAGGTGAGTTCATAGCCCCACGTTTTACCTATTTTCAAATGCTTTATACTTTGGGGTGAGAAACATTATTTGCTTTTAAAATTGGACACAAGTTCTTAACGTGAGTTTTACATGTTTATGTGTTGCCTAAGTTTGCTTACAAACCACTATTGCCCGAACTATCATGAACCGTTAGTCACCTATGGCCAATTGGATTGGTTAAGTGAGCGCGAATGCGTAAATAGATCTATTAGGACTAATTACCCCTATCTGGTTTGGTTCTAAATTAGCTGCGAACAAACAGATATATGTCATGTCGATTGTGCGTTGTGGTGGTCTTTGGTTTGGGACACCAGTTAAGGGCAGGAATACTATGTGGCATGATATGATATGCCCTGTTGTTATTAGCATCGGTGTCATGAGCTTAGCGTAACAGTAAATACTTTTTATGTGATGTTGTATCTGATGAAAGTGTGTAGTCGCATGCGTTTTGAAATCTTGTGGTCCACTCTTGTATTAACTTAAACCTATGAATTCACCAACATTATGTTGACGTTTTAAACATGTTTTCTCAGGTGCTTAGCTTGGCTTGATTCTTGATGCTAAATGGAGTCTATGTGCTATGTGACTTCGCCAATTTCAAGACTTATCTATTTATATACTCGTTGTCATTATCAAACTTTGTTATGCTTCTGCTACATTTAACTCTCTTATGACCGGTTGTAAAACTTAAATTAATTTTCTTTATGCAACGAGTACAACTATTTTTCAAACATCCATGATTAGTGTCGTTCTTTATTGCTTTGTGTTCGGATTGTTATGACGTTGCGTCCTCAGACACGTATTCCGTCCAGGCCCCGTCTGGAGGTGTGACATGCTTGCTGTCTGAATTTTCTATGGGGTATAACGGGCGGTTAAATTTATTTTGAGTAGCCGAAAGTTTAAAAATATGATAGTATACCTAAATACGAACGTGTAGATATAAAATTTGTCAAAATCCGACTTAAAACGAGTGAGTTATGACCAATTGAAGTTCGGGTAAAAACTAGTAATTTTTCCGACAACACTATTTTTAAATGCATTATGTCCAGTTTACGTTTTCGTGTTTTTGACCCATTTCGGGTCCGAGTCGGGTGAAACTCATTAGAGAAAACTTGTAGAACGTGAATTTTCCTTGAAACGTTGCTTTTGACCATCCCGTGAATCCTTATAACGAAGGAGTTACACCTTTCTAAAGTTGGACTAAAAACTGAAAATTTCATAAACTTTCTGCATGAATTTTTGGCTATTAGAGTGAGCAGGTTGAAACTAAAAATGAGGTTTTTTGGGCGTTGTAGAGTCCGAATGAGATATAAAACCCTTAATAAATATTTTAGTATCACTTATACATTTTTCATAAGCGTCGGAAGCTTTCAAAAATATTATTAGGTAAGCGAGATAAGATTTGTTGGGATCTCAGATTTGATGATTATAAAACTACATATGCACAAATAAAGAAAGATGAAACAACAAAGACTTAATGTGATAAATTAAGTTAGCTTTCTTTGTAAGCTAGGTTTTCTTGTAAACCCTCTATATAAAGGGTATTAGAGACGTCTATTTTAGATATCCATCATAGTTAGAATAGCAGACTTCTCAATGAGATCTAGCAAAAGCGTGTGTGTGTTCACCTTTAATAGTAGTAGTTAGTTTATTAGATAGTTAGTGTAGCCTCAAGGATTGTGGATCTTTGTTACAGTTTGTAACCATTTATTCTGATCAAATTAATGGAGGCCTGCATGTTTAGTAGTAAAACCTTGTTTAATAACATTACTGTTCTTTATAATTTCCGATGTACTTATTAATGTTGTTAGTAAAACTAATCCTAGATGGGCAAATCGATCTCCACAATTGGTATCAGAGCAGGTTGCTCTTGATATCTAGGATTCTCAAGGTTTAAAGGATGTCAGTCTGGTTGAAGGTTCGTGGACATTTTTAGCAGGTACAGCAGCAGACCAGCAGCGTGCATAATATTTAAGGTTTTGCTACCTCAGTTTAGGGTTTCCTAAACCCTAACAAAACTCAAACGGATACAGAAAAAGAAGTAACAGGTTTGCGGTTCCAGAATTGTTTTCATAAACCCTAACTTGATTACTTCGTGATGGATGTTTGCTTCTTTTAGGTTTTAAACATAAGGGGACTCATGTAACATAAGAAAGCAGGAGGTTTAGCCACATGATTCAAGATACAAGGTACTGCTTTATAGCAGTAAGAAGCTGACCAATATCAGTAGGTATGGATTAGGGTCGGATATTATGATGTTTAAGATGTTAAAAGCAACATTGTTGGTTTAATATGCTGGAGTCACAAAGTTATTGGAACAAAAGGTTTTGTGTTGTGGACTCTTGGATGATTTGTTTGATTGTTAATGAATGATTAAGATTTAATCATCGATGAGATCTTATTGGCATGTCAGTGTGGTGTTATCTGCAGGTTTAATATGAAGGTTATGATGGAAACAAAGCAACATCGTACAATAGAAAAGTGATCTGTAGATCCATATGGTGATGGTTTTTATTAAGTTTGCGTCGATCATGACGCAGGATTGGTTATGAATGCAAAGTGAATTTATGGAAATAGATATAGCGTATGATTCATGATTTGTGGAATGAAATGTGTTTTAAATGTGAAATCTCTGGCTTTAAGGGATATATTTTAGTCTCATAATAACTTTTATATGTTAGACTTGGATTAATAAAGGTGATTTTATGTTGCGTGGTTTTTGGAAGCAGGTTGGGGTTTTGAATATGGTTAATGGGCTGCTAATGATGGTATATGTTGACTGAATTATTAATGCTGCTTTATCATTAGTACTGCTCATATACTTTTAGTATTGTTAAGCTTATATGATTAATACTGCACGTCGCCAAGTTTTCGTAATGCTCAGGATTTATGACACTCTGCGACGATCTAGTAAACAGATAAAGTGTCACTAATAGCATGGGAGGAAGGAGACATAAGCATTGTGACAGATTAGCAACAGTTCAGCAACAGATCAGTGACAGTTTAGTGACAGCTTTCTGACAGAAAAAGCATTGCTAATTGGTTTGGATGTTAATACTGCTAGCGTTACTCAGTTTGTACTACCGGGTTAAATGGTTAATGCTGCTAGCATTGTCCGATGTTGGACAACAGACGTGTTTGGATCTCGGATGGAACTGTTTTTCACAACAGTTTATTCTTATTTATTTTATGGCTCGTTTTGGAGATTATTTGAAGATGTGATTACGAAGACAGTTGATTATCACTTATTTGATGTTGTAGTTGAGTTTCACAGATGCGTGTTCTTATCATATCTTAAAGACGTGTTTGTAGCAGGACATTGACTTTAAAGATAACTTGTTCGTGCTTACAATGGTGTGACGAAGACTTGTCAAAATCTAGCAAAGGTGTGTGATTTTTCTTATGGTGCTCAATGCTCACATTTGCTATCACTTAGTATGTGTCTCATAGAAGATGAGGTTTTTGTCAAGAGGTTGCGGTCTACTTATATTTCACAGATTTATTTATAAGTTCGACGTCACGTGGATAGTGCAAGACATAAGACACAAGTTTGGGAGATTCTACTTCTTCATCAAATTCGTTATACTCAGTTTTCTTCATCAGTGATCACTACATAGAGCCTACAGAGTTCGAGATTCAAGAGATGGTAAACATATTGGTTTCAGGGGAAGCTTATTGATTAAATGTTTAACCATCTACATGCACCACTTGAGGGGAAGTGTTTACAAGTTGCTTATCTACAGAAGACCCCTATTAGATGATTACAAAAAGGGGAAGAAGACTACAGAGATATGATTTGCAGCTTATTATGTGTGGTGGCATGTTCAAGAAGATCCTAAGTCAAGGGGAAGCTTTGAAGATTGTTTCATTCATGAAGATTGTTTTGTAATATCAAATAGGGGAAGATTGTTGGGATCTCAGATTTGATGATTACAAAACTACATATGCATAAATGAAGAAAGATGAAACAACAAGGACTTAATGTGACAAATTAAGTTAGCTTCCTATGTAAGCTAGGTTTTCTTGTAAACCCTCTATATACAGGGTATTAGAGGCATATATTTTAGATATCCATCATAGTTAGATCTCTCCACTAAGAGTCTAATAGTTAGTTAGTTTACGTATTAGTTAGTTAGCCCCAAGGATCATTTGATCTTGGGGATATAGTTTATAATAGTAAAACCTTGTTTGATAACTTATTGTTCTTTATTATTCTGCTGCGTATATAAGTTATCTGTAAAACTAATCCTAGATGGGCTAAAGGATTATTCACAATTGGTATCAGAGCAGGTTGCTCTTGATATCTAGGATATGTCAAGGTTTTTACAAAGTCGTGTTATTTTTCTGTTAGGCGAATTTGAAGTTACAAAGGTTTTCACAAACCATAATTCCGTAATAATAGAAGTATTGAAGAACATGTCTTTGAAGAAAAAGGGTTTTCATAGTTTTTTCTGCTCATTCTGCTATTTGGTCTCATTCAGAAATATTAGGGTTTCTTCTCAAACCCTAATTCAACAATAGCAGAAATTGATGAAAGTGACTGCTGGTGTTTCCATGAGTTCTTTCAAAGGTTTGAAGGATCATGAAGTTACCAGGTCTGATGATGTTCCTGATGATATAGAAGCTACAGCAGGTCACGATCACAGTTCATGCGAATAAGAAGAAGCAGCAGGTATCAATGTAATTCTAAAGGTACATGATAAATGACAACAACAAATTTGTAGGGTTTATGTGATGAAATCGGTTATAAAAACCATAGTTCATAAGGTTTATATGTTGTTGGTGATATGTGTTTGAGAATCATCATTAAATCATGTAGTATTCGTTAGTACCTCCTATTGGATCTGCTAGGGTATTGTTAATGTCGCTACTTTATGGATCGAAGATATTAATGTCACAACAGGTTATGATTTGGATTATGGAAGCAGTTGTTGTTTGGTTGCGTATATATGGGAAAAGGATCTGGTATGATTTAAAAGACCCTAATTTTAGGGATTGTCTTTTATTCTCAGGTTGATTTTTTTATTGGACGTGGATTAATGGATTAATGCTGCAAATTATATGGGCTGGTTTGTAGTAGTGGTTATTAGTTAATACTGCTACAAATAGATTAGTACTGCTCGTCTAACATTTGTACTGCCATGGTATTTTCGTTAGTACTGCTGCCCATGAATATTAGTACTGCCTACAAATTTGTTAATACTGTTTGTTGGTTCGTGAAGATTAGTATTATCGAGACAGTAGGGTTTTGATCATAAATGTAAGATGGCACGTGACAGGATATACACGGGTTCAAGTTTATATGGTAGTACTACTATCATGTGATATTGGGCTTCAATGAATATGCAGAATATGGGATTCGTATATATATCTAATGAAGTCGTGGCTATTTCTGATGCTCAAGATAAGTTCTGTTCGAATATATATTACTGATGCTATGAATTTTTGAGTATAATATTGTATTTACTATTTGGGCTTCATAGATTACGACTGTTCGAGTACATGGTCATACTGCTAGCACATAGGTTATTTTCATGATGGATACACTTGGGCACATAAAGAAGATCATGAAATATTAATACTGCCTTAGTATATTGGTGATGGTCGAGTGCTGCTCAAGGTTATTACTTTTGTTACAGTTAATGATAGTACTATTCGTTTTTAATACTGCCAAAAAAAGAACAGTCTTAACATGTTTATACTGTTAGTTCTATCCGACATACCCAGTTTGTACCGCTTGCTTTATCAGATATCAGATAGTTTACGTTTTTTGATCCCGGACAGAACTATTGTTCATAATAGTTTATTCTTATTGATTTTATGGCTCGTTTTGGATTTATTGAAGAGGTGATTACGAAGACAATTGAATATTGCGTATTTAATGTTGTAGT
>BQNB010141155.1:0-14224 GCA_026074375.1 Tanacetum coccineum
ATAAACAAACCAAACATTCAAATCTTCATAATAATGGCTAATACCCAAGGGTATTAGCCCTCAAACGTCATAATCAATACAAGAGTAATAAGCAAACCAAGGTAAACTAACCGAGTTAAACGAATGATACCAAAAATCGAATGATTACTAGTGTATATGAGATTACAAAGTGTTTCCTATGTAATGAGTAGCTTTGCTTGACCTCTTCTACTCTTCTTGTCTTTTGAAAATTGACTTTTGTGGTTAAGGTATCGAAAATATGATCAAGCACACAGAAAACATGTTTTAGGTTTTCTATTTATAAGGTCTGGAATTTGGTTGTTACGGCGTATCGAAGGTCTTAGATACGGCGTATTGGGAGTTTCTTGGAGTAGGGACCACGTTCGATATCTTCCAGAATATTTTATTACTTTAAATTGAATATGGCGTATAGACTCCTTTTGGATATGGCATATTGATCTTGAATCCTTCGTGGTCTTTTGTGAAGTGCAGGCACATATATGCCATATCTTCCTTGATGGATATGGCGTATAGGATGTCAAAGTCAGTTTCTTCAAATGTCTTCGTTTAAGCTCCAGAATGCGTGCCTTTTTGCTAATCTTCACCAAGTACTCCATAATTACTGAAATTCTCAAATACAAATGATTAAGTAACAATTCTTGCAATAATTATACAAAATGGGTTATTTACATGGGATAAATGATGCTATAAAAGTAATGTTATTTGATGTCATCAAATATCCCCCAATCCTATTTGTCCTCAAGTAGCCTTTAGAAGTTTATGAAAATGTATCCCTAAGGATTTTTTTTCCGTTTAAGCATTTATTCAATTAATTACAAGTACACAACGAAACACCTCACAAAACATGAAGATGAAAACACTCGAATCACTCAACTAATCTATGTGGTAACATGTAACTAATTCGCTCAATTGTTCGATCGTGACGAGTATTCTATTATAAGCTTGGCAAGGATACACATCTCCACCACTAGAGCTAAGGAGTAACAAGTTTAGAAAGGTAAAATGAGTTTTTATTATAAGGCTTAGGGTTGATCATCCTGTAATCTTTCATAAAAGTACCACACCAATAAGGCAACTGAATCACACATACATGGCCGTAACGACGAAATAGACATGTGCGTTTGATCACATCCTCATTCGAAACCAAGGGTTAGGATGAAGAATGATATAGGGTGTGGATCTTCTAACTTTCACCAAAAGTAATAAACCAACAAGGTAGTTGAAACACGCATGCATGGCCGTAACGACGAAATAGACATGCATGACTCGATCACATCCTCATTCGAGTAAAACCCAAGGTTAATGATTAGGAAAGGAAATAAATTATTGTTAAATAAAAGTCACGAAACAAATAGATTAAGTCCAAACAGATAAGGTACAAGTTGCTAGACACTTTTTCCCGACCGCTACCATGATAAAGACATAACTATTTACAAATGTCTTGATCATAGATAAAAAACAACAACCTAAGTTGGTGTTCCCGTAACGGTCAACTTCCCAATCATACCATACTTTACATACTTTTACAAAGGCAAGTGGCGATATCTACCACTTTATACAAAACTTTACATCGTTGATTTATAACCACGTATGAACGAATAATCGATCCTTCAGATAATTCCATTGGTTTAAGCTTTAACGAACCGACTATCTTTAAACTTTCCTCTTCTTTTTTTACGATTTTTCTAACTTTTTTGATTTTTTTATCATAATACATAACTACGAATCTCAGTGTAATTTCACCATCTTCACGATCATAATAACTCCGGATAATTTCCTCCATGATTCTTCATTCTTTGGACGTACCAATAATTGTGATGGTAGTAAAAATAAATAAGTTTTGACTACTTTTTACATTCCCATTGCAATGTGCAAATTTCCTAACCATACCAAAGATAGAAAATGACACAAGACTTAGGAAATACATTCTTTACACTTTAAGGAACTAGCAACGGATAAATGGACTTAATCTAACAGGGTATGTAACACCCCCAAATCTGGGTAGCAGCGGAATGTTGAATATTTGAGGGCGTTACTTCATAGATCAATAGCACAAGATATGAGAACGACCACTAAATGTGTCGTTTTAAAAAGATACATTGGATTAACAAAATACTTGTTCATTACATAAGCTCATGGATTCAAATTGTTTGACAATATAAGTAAAGATTTCGGTTTATAACAAATGTTCCCAAAATGTAATACGACCCAAATCTTTAGTGTTGACTTTCTCTAAAAGTGACCCCAATTATCTAATACCTCAGTGCCTTATTGGCCCTGATAAAACATGCTTAAAACGGTCACATAAAGTTGTAAATTCATAGGTTTAGAGTTAAATCAACAGTAGGACGCATTAATTTCCAAGTGTATGCTTTAAGCAACAGATTTAACAAACATCATAAAAAGTAATTACGTTTTCCTAAGCCCTAGACACTGACGGAAGCTCAGACATGTATGAATGCAATAACTTGCCAATAAATGCACGTGGAATGATGTTTCTCACCCGCAACTCCAAATCCTGACCTGGTATACGGTTGGTGTCCGCTACCAGGCACAGAGATCGCTACTCACCCAAACAGGGATGTCAATCCCAAATAGATCTATTTATATCATTCGCGCTCAACATCACTAGTAAATGACAGTTCAAGATAAAGGCTCAGTGGGTTCCGCTACTTTTTTAACAAACACTAATCATATGTAGAAAAATTACCGTTTGCGTCCTAATTTGTAAAACAAAGCATGTCCCAACCCAAAGATGTAAATCATTAAATAATTTAAAAAACATGGGCAAAGAACTACCTTATATGTTAGTCCTCTGAAAATGATGATTATATCCAAGTAAAAGAATCACCGTACCATTCAAAATACTAGTATATACGGCCGATGCTTAGTCTACAAGTTTAGGCAACAACTTATCATAAATCACAATAAATTGCTATTTATATATACGGATATCAACTTGTATGGAGGTGCATCATCTTATTGCATTTGTTTTGATTACCCAATGGCTCTTGGGAAGGTATACTGTTTTTACTAACTCCACGGCAAAGTATATGTATAGAACGATATTATAAATATTCATATTTATTAATTCGTGATTTAAATTCTTATAATATTCGAAATAGTATTATAACTCGTCCCATTCGTAAAGTGTTTATGTGAATCTACTTTTCGTTCATGATATAAACCCTTTGGTTCTCTAAATTTACGAATATTAGTCGCCAAGATTATGAAAATATAATATTGTATGATTTTAAAGACACCCTTGGGGTTGTCCTACAGTTTGAGTACATTGTATAGGGGTAGCGCGTTCAATATAAGGATCGAATAGAGGGGGGTGAGCGGGAGCTGTTATTGTTCTGCCGGAGATGTTAGGTGGGACTGATGGTTGAGAGGAGCGGGAGGACTACAACATTACGTGGGTTGGGGGAGGGAGGTTATGACCCTGAGATGTATGATAAGTAAGGTAAAGGAGAGTATCAAAGGGGGGGGCGGCGGTTAGAACTTTTTTTTGGGAGGTTATGGGGACATTGGGGAGATCTATCTAGGCGTACTCAACATATGTCAAAAAACATGTTCCGTTTAACAATAAAAATAATGGGTAAAATGGTCTATGGCGGACTAATTTCTAGTCACACATCACACACTAGGAATGGGATCTGTATTAACACAACGTATAGACCAGTGTACTAATCGTACATCAATAAGTGTAGCTTTCAGTTTTTCTATATATCGTCCTCCGGACACAACATTAAGTTTCAATCTATAATGCACATAGCTGTTATCCCTTTTTTTTTTGGGGTAAAGGTTACCCGTAAAGTATATTTAATCACAATAACGTTTAAGAACAATGGAATGTGGCTGAAATACCACATTAACCTCAAGCACAAGCTTGAACTACCACTAACTCAAATGGGACATGCCCCAAATGAAATACATAGAAAACTAAAATACGTCCCAATTCTCCTTTGCAATCTTCCAAGCCGAAAGCTCAATTAGCCACACATAAGACATACACATCATAAAACATCAGCACACATAGAGCCTAAAGGATCTGGGCATCTTCCAACGATCATCAAAGCTGATCACCCTAGCCGAGTTCTTGAATTTAAACATAAGAGCATAGCGAACCGTTAACCAAGGATAACATCCCTTAACTCTTCTGGCGTTTCGCTTAACAATCTAAACAAACGATTATTACGTTCCAGCCACACAAAATAAGAGGAAGCAGCCAAAATAAGTTTACCAAAAATGCTTCTAGCCGTTCTCTTGTTTGCCATAGACTGAAGATGAGCAACAATATCATAAAGAATCGGTGGCACTAACTACCATAATCCACAAGAATACAGCACTAAATTCCAAACCTTAAAGAATAGGGCACTCAAAAAATAATGAGCATGAGAATCAACTTTGAGTGTTAACAGAGAGAGCACCGGCGAGAAAAAAAAGGGGGGGGGGGGGGGGGGGGGGGGGGGGGGGGTGTAAAAAAAAAAAAAAAAGAAAAAAACAGGTCATGTCGGTATTAAATACGCAACATCCCAATGCCTAGCTATCCTGTGTTTAAGACTATTCCGCATTACCAACCACAAATGAAACGAATGACGAGGAATTGAATGGGGAAACCACACAATTCTGAACCAATTGACTTCATTACCACGAGGTCTAAATGCCTCCCAAGCACGGCTAACAGAAAAATCAGAGAATACACCATTAGCGTCTCTCCAACGAACGCAATCCATAGTATTCTCATCGAGATTAGGGGCTGGAAGAGGTTCAATATTGGAGCTTTGGCAATCCAGGCTTGAGGCCACGTCCAAACGTTATTAATCACAAAGTCAGCCACCATAGCTTGATTGTTAAATCCCTCACTATAAATATCCCGAGGAGAGATCAAACGGCTTAACGGACAATGAGAACACCAACTATCATGCCACACCGATGTATCACGCCCATTACCGAGTTTAACCGAAAAGAATGGACAGAATAAAAAAAAAAAAAAAAAACAAGCACCCTAAGTTGAGAAGCTTTAACCAGCCCCAACTAACATTATCTTTAATATGAAGATCCCAAAAAGACTAGTTTCTAAGTTTATATGTGTGAATCCAACGCACCCAAAGAGACTCTTTGTTAGAAACAATATTCCAAATGTGCGTGGTCATCAATGCCATATTAAACAGATCCAAACTACGCAAGCCAAGACCACCTTCACTTTTAGGAAGACAAATGTCATCCCATGCAACCTTGGCCTTCCCTCTCTTATATTCCCCATTACACCAAAGGAAACCACGTATAAGACTTTGAATATCATAAATAATACCTTTAGGAATGATGAGGACCGATGCCCAATAAACGTGCAAAGAAGAGATAACCGATTTACAAAGTTGCAGCCTACCAGCAAAAGAAAGAGACTTGTTCTTCCAATCTTCAATCCTATTCTTAGCCTTCTCAACAAGAACTTTACAATCCTTATTAAGAAGCCTCGAAGAAATAAGGGGAACTCCAAGGTATTTAACCGGGAGATTACCTTCAGCAAACGGCATTATGTTAAGAATAGATATCTTGACATGATTAGGAACATTACAAAAGAACGCCGTGCCCTTGTAAGTGCTCGTGACCAACCCCGAAGTTAACTGAACTCATCAATGGACTCCATAATAGACACGGGCAGAATCTAAGTCCCCCACTGATCACAATATTAAGATATCCATCTGCAAACATACGTAATAACAATGCTGAAGCTCCTCACAATGCTTTATGCTAAACGAAATACGACCTGACAAATAACTCTTCTTTTTAATCACAAGGTTAACACCCTCCATAATAATAGAAAAAGAGTAGGGAGATAATGTATCTCCTTGCCACAAGCCCCTTTTCCCTTTTAAAAGAGAAGCCATGAATAACACCATTTAATGATTCAAAGAAAAGAATTGAAAGACACAAGCCATGATCGCACTTAATCATAATAGGCAGGGAATCCAAAATATTTAAGAACACAGCCCAAGAAACGCCAATCCATCGTATCTTATGCTTTTTGGATGTCAATCTTAAAAGCACATCTAGGAGGACCTCTATACGAATGAAATTATTCATAAGCTCCCTTGATATTATAAGAATTTTATATCCGAAATACTCCTACCCTAACAAAAGCAACTGAATATCACTAACCACCTCTTTAAATCCCATCTATAATCGATTAGTAAGAATCTAACTAAAATTTTATCAATTACATTGCAGCAAGGAATAGGACGATAAACCTTGATTTTGAGAGGATGTAGAAACCTTAGGATCAGAGCAATAAAGTATGAATTGATCTCCTCAATAAATCTGCCATAAATAAAGAAATCTTCTAATAGCATGACTAACGTCCAAACCGACAATATCCCATCCTTTTTTGAAAAAAGCCGACGAGAACCCATCCGGCCCGGGGGCACGCTCATCTCCGATACTAAACATAGCTGCTTTAATTTCCTCATCAGTAACCGGACGAACCATACTGGAGAAAGAATCAGCCGAAACTTTCTTCAAAAAAAGACCATCACTTTTAGCCCTTTAACTTGTAAAAATCGTATTTTAAGTCCAATTAGGTTCTAACAACTGACAATGGGTCTTATTAAGCTCCAATTTAAAGGCCATATAAGCCAGGGTCGGCTTATAATAAGCTTGGATGACTTATATATGCCATATAGGGACCTTATTGGGCCCTTAAGGTCCAATAAACAATTTATAGGTCTAAAGTTAGTTTCCAAAGCACATAAGCCTCATTAAGCTTAATTAAGATTAATATTCTGTTTGGCCTAAAAAATAAGCTCGGGTGAGCTTATTTGAGCTTATTCGAGTTTGTTGGGTTCGTTAACACATCAACCTTAACCCGAAATGTTTTTAAAAGGTCCATTTGGGTTTCTCATATGATCCAACTTATTTTATTATCTCAATAAGCACTCATAGAATCTGTTTAAGCTATTTTTATCGTGTGGCTCGTTCAATAAGCTATAAGCCGGTAATTCTTTTGGGCCATTACAAACCCGTTAGCATTTTAACTTTTGTTTACTTCCTTTAAGGTCCATTGAGCTTTTTCTTAACGATATAAAAATCCTAAAGTTTGTTTAAGCACGCAAAAAGATGGTCAAATCTTATTTGTGACTTATGAGCTTTCGTTTGTTCACGTGATTGCAACCAAGCTCATTAAAGGTCCGGCTAAGTTTCTAGGTATATCAAGGTACATGGTTTTTAATTAAACACATTAGGCTCCTAATAAGCTCGGGAGCTTATAAAAAGTTGAGTCTCCACGGAACGGCCTTTTTATGGCCTGATTTAGTTTAACGAACCTATTTAGTGTGCGCCATTCATGGTTACGCCGTTTGCTTTAAACAATCAACGAGTTTAATAAGCTTCCTAACCCCTCCATAAGCTCAAGTGAGCTTAATAATAAGCCATGGTTCCTTACTAACGGACTGTTGGGCCCATTTATGTCCGTTAATGGACTGTTTTGTCCAACAAGGCCCGTTAGTGGCACGTTAATGATATTAGGGCTCGTTAGGATCACTAGCACTAAAACAAACTCGTTAAACATTAAACAATCGCGTTTTACACTCATGCGAATCCTATAAGCTCTGTATACTCCTTCCCAAGTCGTATCACCACGTTTTTAGTAAATGTTTACATATAGTTTTTGGGTATTTCGTACCAAAGAGTTAAATGTTCATATAGGTTTCCATTCTTGCAATTTAAATGAAACGTTAAGGCCTTAGCTTATTTTAAATCACCTTTTAACATGCCCTAGCACCACACAAGAGATAGTAAACGTTTATACATGCGTGAATTACATCCATGATGGAAACACATTCGTCATATGCTCACGGTTAGGTTGTTAATTACAAACTAATGTTGACCAAAAGACTAACAAACATGGAATAGAAATTTATGCCATGAAATTTTGTGAGTTAAAATACGACCTTATAAAGTGCCTAGAGCTTGGATCGAGTTAGGAAGACAACCCAATTTGCTTACACCCAAATGTAAATCACACCAAAAGTTTCCAAAGCTTAATAAATAACCCAACCTTGGGCTCGAATACCCCCTTCTAACGTCCTTGTATGAAGACCTAGTCCACCTTGAATCCTTAGAAATGATGTGAGGATAGCTATGGTCGGTAAAATTAGACCTCGAATGAAAAAGAGATAAATGAGACGGGATTAGCTTTGTGAGAAGTTGAGATTTTAAGAAATGATTAAGTGTCAAAGTTATGTTTATGTGATATATATAGGCATAGACCTAGTTAGCTATCACTAGTTCCATGTATAATCAAAAAACGACAGCCCTAAGTGGTGGTTTTTGGGGTTTCTAGTTAATCACACATGGTATCTTGCTAAACCAACCCAAGTACATCTCTTAATTACACAATATTTGTACAAGATTTGCCAAGATTTTGAAATCTTATGGTTTTGTGTGTGGATTGATCTTGGCCGCGGGTATCAAGAGGCCAAAAGAGGTCAAATGGTTATTAACCATTGTGCATTTAGTTAATTAGGGAACATTAAATACAAGGTTTAATTAACCTTATGTTGTACATGTACCTTATAGATAAAAACAAGATTTGTTAGTTAGCCCCCCCCATGTCCCATATTCGGTCTCTAATTGGGTTTCGGTAACATAAAATTGGTAATAAATATTGTGTTTAAGGATTAAAATGGGCATTGGTTTGAGTCTAGGTATGTCTAGGTATTTCTAAGGTGTGTCTAAATGTATTTTATTGCGAAACGTAAGCCTTTTACGTGACCAATAAACTTAAAATGCGCAAAGTCAATAATTATCTTCCTAATAATTACTTAACACTCGCTTGACGCAAACCTTAGTTTATTTGGTGACCGTTTATGTTAAATGATTATATGCAAGTCTACGAGGATTTATTTTAAAGTTAAATTAAAAGTAAACGCGAAATCGACTAAAAATAATTAGTGAAGAATAAAAAGTATTAAAAATGACCTGAAATTGAAAATGTTACAGTCACCACCCGTTAAAGAGCTTAGTCCTAAAAGCTTAGATATTTATTAAGTCGTGGATTAACTTGTATAATATCCGATAAATATATAACTCGTCCGATATGTTAAGTGGTTATTAAAATCACCTTTGTTAATGAAATACCATTATGTTTTCTATATTTACAAAAACAGTCCCTAAGTTTATGAAAATATAATATTTACACTTTAAACCCCTAGGTTTCTATATTTGCACTTTTAGTCCTTTAACTTTGCAACAATTACACTTTAGGTCCTTATATGTTCCAAAACAACCCCTTTATGTTTCAGAAATGACAAAACAGCCCTTAGTCTTTATAAAAACAATTTTTGCAGTTTTAAACCTCAAGTTTACAAATTGACACTTTTAGTCCGTTAACTTGTAACAATCACATTTTAAGTCCAAATAAGTTCTAACAAGTGGAAATTTGGTTTTATTAACTCCAATAAGCTACACAAGCTGTTGGCAGCTTATAAATAAGCTCAGATGACCATATTTAGGCTTATTGGGCCTATTGGACTCGATAAAGTCCATTAAGCTAATGAACGGTCCATTTAAGATTCCAAAAGCACATAAGCACTCATTTGGCTTATATAAGCTTATGTGAAACTGTTTGGCTAAAAAATAAACTTGGGTGAGCTTATTTGAGCTTACCGGGCTTGTTAGCCCAATAACCTTAACCCGAAATGTTTTTAAAAGTCCGTTAGGGTTTCAATACATGATCCAACTTAATTTCTATCCTTAATAAGCACTTAAGGGATTCTGTTTAAGTTATCTTTATCTTGTGGCTTATTCAATAAGCCATTAAGCTCGTTAATGGGCTTTCGGGTCCATTAAGAGCTCGATAAAGGTTATTTATATTTGAACTAGTTCAATTTAGGTCCATTAGTTTTTCTAGGTTCATAATAAGCTTACTGAACTGCATAAGCTCACAAATAAGCTGTCCTAGCTTATTTGTGGCTTATGGGCTTTCGTTGGTCATGGAAATGGGCTATCAAGCCTATTAAGGGTCCGATTTGATTTCTAATAAACATTAAGGTACCTTAGGGTCCATATGAGCCCAATAAGCACATTAGACTTCTTAATAAGCACCAAGAGCTTATTAGAAATCTGTGGGCTCATAGTCACGGCCTGTTGGGACTGTTTGGTTCGGACGTGGGCTATTAGGCCCGATAGGGTTTCTTTTCATGCAATGCTTATTATCCACGAGTTTAAATAAGCTATTAGCCCATCAATAAGCTTGAATGCTTACAATAAGCCATGGGTCCCCAAACTAACAGGTTGGTGGGCTTGTTGGGCACAAATGCGGGTCGTTTGGGTTAAACTAGACCATTAGTGGCCCGTTACACTCCCTAGTGTTTCTTAGGATTTGATATTATACTATAAATCAACGTAAGCTCATTTAGCACGCATAAGGGCCGCGTTTGTCCCATGCAAACGCTTAATAATGCCGTATACACTTTCCCAAGCCACACCCTTTTGATATCACGTAAGGTTTACGTTTTGTTTTCGTGCCATTCATTTTTAAAAGAGACATATAAGCCCGAGTCAAGTTTTCATATAGGTCAACAACTTTTAGCACCATACAAGCGATAGTATACCTTTGTATACGCAAATAACGTGCATGCCTTGCATTTATCATGCACATGCTCACGTTAGTGTATTATTTACATACCTACGTGACACAACGACTAGCAAACAAACAATGAACGTAAGATACGAATACGTATAAGGTTTGTTCGTGACTTACAAAGGTCCTAGTGACTTGGTTGTGTGTTGGAATGAGTAGGATGGCAACCCAAGTGTATAATACATGATCGAATAATAACCTAAAGGTCCAAAGCTTAGTAAACACCCAAGTTTTGGCTCGTAAACCTTCTTGTGACCTTGTATGAATACCTTAGTGTTATTTGTATGATTGAGGGAGATTATAAAGGTGTTTGTTTGCGGCTTATGACCCGAACAAGAGAAGAAACAAAGATGGTTCGGATTAGAGAGAGTGTTTAGTGTATGTATGAGTTTTCAAGAGTGTTAAATGTCAATGTACATGGGTATATATATAGGCTTAGAGCTAGTTAGCTTTACTAGTTCCAAACTAAACCAAACCGTGCCCTATATTAGTGGTTTTAAGGATTCTAGTTACTCTCTAATGGTTTTGATAATACCTTACTAGTACAATCCTTAATTACCATAAATTTGTACAAGATTCACCTAGGATTTAACAAGATTTCATGGTTTGTGTATACATATATGTTGCCGCCGGTATCCAAGAGAGAAAGAGAGCCAAAAAGGTAATTATCCATTGTGTATTAGCTTATCTAGGGACATTAAGTACAAGTCTTAATTAATCTCTTGATGTACAAGTACTTAGTATAAGATTTTTAAGGATTTTCTAAGTGCACATATATATAGGAAGTGTAGGATCAAAGGAACAAGGAAGGTTTTTGAGATCTTGCTAGGATTATACAAGTACAAGGTTTAATTACCTTAAGATGTACATGTACATAGGAGGTTTTAAGGATTTAGCACATAAGACAAAAAGTTTATGGGTTTCATTTGCCAATAATCGGCCAACATGGGTTATTAACACAAAATATAATAAATTTTATGTTTAGGGATTAAAAGTGGGTATTGGTTTGAGTCTAGGTAAGTCTAGGTATTTCCGGGGTGTGTCTAAATGTATTTTATTGCAAAACGTAAGCCTTTTACGTGACCAATAAAAATAAAATACGCAAATTTAATAATTATCTTCTTAATAATGATATAACACTTGTTTAACGTAAACATTTATTTATTTGGTGATCGTTTATGTTAAATGATTATTCCTCGTCTACGTGATTTAGCTTAAAAGTGAACGCGTATCAAACTAAAATAAATAGTGACGAATAATTAGAGTCGTAAAATGACTTGAAATTGAGAAATGTTACAGTCTCCACCCATTAAAAGAGCTTTGTCCTCAAAGCTTATGACCTTGTAGTGGATGACGAAACCCGGTTTGTGAAGAGTTGTGGGTATTTCTGTTTGAACGAATCTTTACGTTCCCAGGTGAACTCAGGACCTCTCCTAGAGTTCAAGCGAACCTTAACCAATGATATCCGGCTTCGGTTTAATCGTTTGATCTCCCGTTCCATGATTTCAACGGGCTCTTCCACAAACTGGAGCTTATAGTCAACGTGAATTCCTTCCAATGGCATGACTAATGGTTCGACAGTGTAACATTTCTTCAGATTAGACACATGGAAGGTATGGTATACCCTGCTCAACTCTTAAGGAAGTTCCAGCTTGTAGGCAACTTTCCCAACTTTGGCTAACACCTTGAAAGGTCTGACATATCTCGGGTTCAACTTGCCCCGCTTACCAAATCGTACAACCCCTTTTCAATGTGAGACCTTGAGCATAACCCTATCCCCAACTTCGAACTCCATTGGCTTTCGCTACAAATCAGCGTAGCCCTTTTGTCAATTCTGAACAGCTTAAATTCTCTGCTTGATCAAGATGATCTTTTCCGTTGTTTCTTGGATCATTTATGGACCAGTCAGTTGAGCTTCTCTAACTTCGGCCCAACACATAGGTGATCGACATTTTCGGCCATAAAGTGCCTCATAAGGTGCGGCCTTTATGCTAGCATGATAACTGTTGTTATACGAAAATTCGGCTAATGGAAAATGCTTAACCCAACCCTTGCCAAAATCGATCACGCAAGCATGTAGCATGTCCTCGAGAGTTTGAATAGTCCTCTCGCTCTAGCCGTTAGTTTCTGGATGATACGTAGTGCTCATACTCAGGTCTGTACCCAAAGCTTTCTGAAATGATCTCCAGAAATTTGATGTGAACCTCCCATCACGATCACAGATGATTGAAACAGGTATTCCGTGTCTTGCTACAATTCTGTTCAGGTACAACCTTGCCAACTTGTCCAATGGATCATTTTCCCTTATTGGCAAGAAGTAAGCAGATTTTGTGAGTCGATCCACAATCACCCAGATGGTGTCAAAGCCTTGTGACGACTTAGGAAGTTTAGTGATAAAATCAATCGTGATATTATCCCACTTCTACTCGGGTATTGCTGGTTGTACTAACAATCCCGATGGCCTTTGATGTTCGGCCTTGACCCTTGCACACGTCAAGCACTTGCTAACATAGGTGGCGATGTCAGCTTTCATATTGGGCCACCAATATAGCTTCTTCATGTCTTGGTACATATTTTTAGAACCGAGATGGATAGAATACTTCGACTTGTGGGATTCGTGCATAATCACGGATCTTAAGTCACCATAGCAAGGTAACCAACTCCTGCCATTTAAACATAAAGTTCCATCGGCGCGTGGTTCCAACTTTTCCTTGGGTATATCCTTTCTGATCATACCACCTACATCTTCTTTCCTAAGGTTCTCTGGTTTTAGGGCTTCGATCTGAGCTTCTAGTATCTGTTTGGGAAGATCCAAGCCAATAGTCATAACTAAGGCTCGAACCTGCAATGGCTTAATCTGTTCCTTACGGCTTAATGCATCGGCCACTACGTTTGCCTTTCCCGGGTGGTAACGGATGTCAGAGTCATAATCACTTAGTAATTCAAGCCAACGGCGCTGCCTCATGTTAAGATCTTTTTGGTCAAGAATGTGTTGTATACTTTTATGGTCGGTGAACATGGTGCATTTGGTTCCATATAGATAATGCCTCCATATCTTTAGAGCAAAAACTACGATCCTAAGTTCTAAATCATGAAGTGGTGTAGTTCTTTATCAGAATTTTTCAGTCTGTCGAGAAGCATAAGGCAATCACACTTTCCTCTCTCTTGCATCAACACAACGCCTAAGACTTGTGTGTAGCATCACATAGACCAAGAAATTTTCTTATATCAGGCAAGGCTGATAATTGCGCGCTGCACAACTTTGCTTTATTAACTGAAAAGCGTTTTCTTCCTTTTCACCCCAGTCAAACTTGACCCCTTTCTGAGTAAGCTTCATCATTGGTTTAGCAATCTTCGAAAATCCCTCGATGAATCTCCGATAGTAACCAACAAGACCTAAAAATTGGTAGATCTTCGTCGGAGTCTTAGGAGATGCCCAATCTTTGATAGATTCTATCTTGGCTGGATCCACATGAATGCCTCTACTATCAATGACGTGACCAAGAAATTGTACATTTGGAATCCAAAATTTACACTTTGAAAACTTGGCGTATAACT
>BQNB010141156.1:2813-17308 GCA_026074375.1 Tanacetum coccineum
ACCTCACATTTTACTGTTTGGTGAAAGATCAATCAAGCTTAAAACATTGATTGCCTTTTAAGGACTACATCTTATCATTTATCTTTTTAAGATATTTATCAGATCTAAAATGTGATAATTCATCTTATTAGTTAACAGGTTTATTATGACCTTCTAACTTATATTCCTCAGCATTGATATAAAAATATCACTCTATTGATGAGGCATCCTTGCGGATATATGAATGAGAGTTACATTATACTTTGGTTCTACATTTTCATGCTTAACCTTAGTATGACATCAGCAAGTGAATTCAGAAGGTTGTGTATTTTGTTCTTGAATATCTTCAAGATTAATAGATGCTCCCACTTACTTTTGTAAGTAGAGATAATTCTATAAATACTAAGTATTTAATCAACAATGAATTGTTCTTAATTGGGACAACAAAATACATTTTACAGTTCTCATCTCTAGCTTGTTAATAATATGCTTCATAAGGTATTAACAAATTTCAGAACTTAAATCAAGACATAATGGAATTTATCCCAATCCACAAATATATATTGTCTTGAATACCTTCTAGGTTGGAACTATATTGACTGTATCATGACACACGCAAATTTCTAACCTTGATCGATTTTGGAGGTAGAGCAATTAAAATTATTAGAAATCAAACAATATGAACATAGTTTGTTTTAACACATTAGACATACTATAATCATGTGGTATTCTATGAGTATTAGAATTGTGAGACTCCATCAGAATTCCTTAGATAATACATAAGTACTATTATATTGATTATATAAATAACTTATGTTATTTCCACTGGATTGTTACAGTTATGTCTTCGTCCCCTCATTCTACTATCACTTCATCTAAGATTCGATATGGAAAATGCTTTTTCCACTATGAATATTCATAACTATACTTCAGCTTCGTCAGCTACATCGGGAAGCATTTTTTTAACTCTTTGGAAGATTCTAGGGATGGTATGATCCCACCAACATTCTTACTTTTCTACAATAATCCATATCTGAAGGACATGCAAGCATATGATGCTATTCCACCACCTCAAGCTATTATTTCTCTACAGCTATTTTACCTCTATTTCAGTAATCTTTCAATACCTCAATGTGTTTTTCCCGAGTTTTCTTTACTCCTGACGAAAAAATCTTCACCACCTAAAGACACTAAGACTCCTGTTAAATCACCCATTTCAGTATCTCCATCTTCATCAGTAGGATCTCCCCTCACGGTTTAGGTTAACTTACATCACCACCGGACTACCCTTGATTAATAGTCTATCTTCGCAGTATTAGATAACCATTATGGATCATACCTCGACACTAGGATAAGAAACCAGTCTCGAGGAATCTAATAAATTAGATGCTTGTCAGAAAGTTCATCTCTGGAAATAAGGATACCCAGATTCGCCGTCAAGAGTCTTCTAGACAAAATCTAAGAACTCAAAAACAACGAAGGCGAACCACTAGATTAGATCTATGTCATTTACAGCTTTCTAGAATCTAGCCACTGGATGAATGGTTTAAATAATGACGCTTGTTATGTAAATTATGTAGACAAGTTGTTTATGATCTAATACAGTGATGATTCCATTATATCTCGTTGTTTCATAATACCAGTTATGTATGTTGAGATTGTCTATCCTATATCCTGTCATAGGATGACTCATATCTTTATCCGAGATTACTATGATTCTTTACCATCGATTTTCCATAAAACCTTTAATAATCTAAGCCTCCTATTTGATCACTCATTCCATTATCTCTGTATTTATCTCTGGAAGTCTTAAATTCCAAAATTTTTGTTGAATCCTGCAATGTATTACCAAAGAATGATCATAAATCTTTGTGTTATAATTCTTATACCTTAACTTGTGATATGACTATATCGTTTTATGGATTCTTATTCTATTGTATCTTGTACATAGAGTCCTCCCAGAAAAATATCAACCATCTGAATACACCAGCTTACTTGGTGCCATATTCGCAATTGCTTGTGATGGCATTGCCACGGCTCTGGAAGCACAAGCTGCAGCAATGGCAAGTGCTAGTAATCCTAACAGGAACACATGACCTACTGGAACTACTGTAGCAAAAAAGGGGAAACTATAAAGAGTTCGTTAGCTGTCAACCTTTCTACTTCAATGGTACGGAAGGAGCAGTTGGCCTCATTCACTGGTTTGATCGGACTGAATTGGTATTTTCTCGTAGCAACTGTGCCAAGGAAAATAAAGTGACATTTACTACTGGTACCCTAACCAATGATGCCCTATCCTGGTGAAATGCATATGCCCAACCTATTGGAATAGATCAAGCCAATCAAATCACTTGGACCGAATTGAAAAGGCTCTTAACCAATAAGTATTGCCCTCGAACTGAAGTCAAGAAAATGGAAGACGAATTTTACAACTTGGTTGTGCAAGGAAATGATCTTAAGACTTTTATTAGGAGATTCTAGGAATTAGCCGTTTATGCCCAAACATGGTACCAAACACCGAGAAACTTATGGAAGCTTTCATCGGGGACTACCCCAAAGCATAAAGGGATACGTTACTGCTTCAAACCTCAGACTACTGGAGGTATGCCATTACCTAATACAAAAGTTGATGGAGAAGGTAATAAAACACATTCTGTGCAAGCACACATAATCACTAAACGAGTTTGAGATAGAAGAAACACCACCACCAACAACAACTATCCCAATGAACACAATAACAATAACCACTCCAACAAACACAATAACAACTACCAAGATAACCGCAACAAATGAGACCGTAACAATGCTTACACAACATTCAGAATAGAAGCAGAAACATTCAGGACTTATGCTGCACAATGGGTATACTAGAATCGTCCCTTTAGTGTGAAAGGTGCACCCTGATCAATAGGACTGCACTATCAGGTGTAAGACTTGCTACAGGGTAGGTCATCTGACCAAGAACTACAAAAACAAGAGACCAATCACTGGAAACAACCTACAACCAGTATCCATAACTTGTAATGCCTGTGGAGAGAAAGGGCATTATGAAAATCAATGCTCAAAAGCAAACAACAGGGCCACAAGGGAGCCTACTTACTAAGAGACAAGATTGCTTTTGTTCGCTTTAGGATTTCTAACCTAGAAACAACTCTCAAGGATATTCAAGTTCGCCATTAGTTATATATGAAGGATCTTCTGAAACCCACTTCATAAGTTTAAAATCCCCAAACACCAAGCTACTATCCTTGTCATTTATTACTTTTATCTAGAATCCTACCACGAGACACATAGCATAAGTGTCAACACTCGTAAAGTTTTGGTGATGTAAGATATGTAAGATAAAGTTATCCATGAAATAATAAAGTGGTAATTCTATTACACCTTGATGTCTGATGATATCGTTTGTCAATCCTTGTTCTGATTATATTCACTTCTGAATACTGCCTCATACGTTTGAATCACTTATGCAACAAACAAAGCATACTCGACTGTTAATATGGCATTCTGTGCAATTATTGTCTCATTATTCTTCTCATTGTTTTTTATGATTCTAAAAAATCATATCATCTTCTACTTAACACCGTTTTGATATCATGTTTTATGCTTAAATAGGATGATTTATAATAATCTTATTGAAATGAATTAGGACGCTTCTTCATTTGAATAAGGAAATTATAAATCACCAAACTATAAATTTATAAATTCTTAGTTACAAGGATTGGGACGCCTCTGTTTGTAAATGAAAAATTATAAATGAGTAGGCTTAAGTATGGCATTCGTACAAATAATTTTCTTTCAATCCGTTTGTACAAATATTTCATTTTCTTCATTTAATCATTATCATTATTACCTTCATACAACTAAGTCTCTAATCATCATCTGTTCAATTCCAAATCTGTATCCAACATGAGTAGCAACTCTCTTACAATTCATAATCATTCCTTAACTCCGACATTCAACTAAATCTCGAGACAAGATTTCTGTAAGGGAGGAGGACTATAACAACCCAAAATTTTCATCAATGAAGTATCTACTTATTATATTATGATCACATTTGTACGGGAAATTTTTCGCTTTATTACATTCTATTATGTAACATTGTTTATATCATATCTATATTTATATCATATAAACATCCTAATATGTCAATTCTATATCTTAACATCATTATTACCAAGTACATTATCCATTTAACATACCATTTGCAACGTTATATCAAAACAGGCTTTAAACGTTAAACGTTTATATCAAAACCCTAATTATATGTAATGTATACATATAAAATAAATGTACAAGACTTTAAAGCATGTATACAAGTATCAATGCACAACATTTGAATATCTTTTCCCTCCTAAATCAAGTTACAACTTTCTAAAGCCCAATGTACAAGTCAATTATGCATGAAATACAAACTAGATCGTTTTACCTCCTAAATCATGTTTATATCTTACCACCACTTTAACACAAGGTACAAACACCCAATGTACAACTTCTAAACCCTAATCCTAAAACCCTAATTCATCTAACCCTAAACCAAAATCATAAAACCATAATAATCCGTTACACCCTTAAACTAATTCATAGTTTTCAAGAAATCTGATCGGTTGATAAAACAAAGGAACTGAGAAAAATCAATAGGTTTTAGATATTAAGTGAAAATACTAGGTTGTAGCCCTATGTCTTGTGATCATTTTTTCGGTGGACTCAGCCCGATTCGATATCGGATGAATTAGTTATAGCCGAAATGGCAAAGGTGCGCAAATTCTGCACACCTGTAGTAAATAGCTATTATCTCTAAGATTTTGTATAGTAACCCCTAAATATGTAAAACTAAAAGTTGTAGAGGACTCAAATATCTAACTATGCTCACTGGTTTGAGCTTCATCGGAGTTACGGTTTGTAAATAGTAACCATTTTACCGAGACTAATGTTGGCTGTCCAAAAACAGCCATGTATAAATCAAACCAAACACCCCTAAAACGTCTAGAACCACCATGATATCATCACACCCTCACCCTAGAACCTCCATGACATCTCCATAGCAGCTTACAAGTACCTCAAACACATTCCATGGCCACCAAGAAGCTACATCATCACCTTGTTGTTTCATTTCTAGCCAAACACACAAACACCCCAAAATCCTTCCACCTTTCAATCCTAGCTAGTTCTAGCTTGTAAGACTCACCTCCTAGCTGCTAATAGTCACCCTCTACATGTCCTAACACTTGTCTACCAAGGAAACTTAGTCCTTAAGTGTTTCAAGTACTATAAATAGGCATACATACATGTTCTTTCAAATCATCCCCCACATCTCATCTCTTACCCACAAATGGAATTCTAACACTTCCATAGCAGCAATAGAAGATCAAGAGAAGTCCTTAAGCTCATAATAGAAGCCAAGAAGCAAGAAAAATGAAGTCTTGAAACCATTTCTAGGCGTACGGATCATAAAAACCCTTTTCGATCCATTTTAGCTCATTAAGACCTTAGGTCTTGTTCTATAAGCTTATAATCTGTATATGAATGTTCATAATACTCTTAAGAGCATGCATGAACTCTTGTTTGAAGCTTTGAATCCTCAAACCCATGTGTTTTTGATAAAAACCCTAAAAAAACCCGTTTTGATTTTCTAACTAACGAAATCGTTTTCTAAACTTTTGTTACGTTAAAACATCTTATTTTTGCTTATTCTAATAAGTTATAACCTGCAAATATCATTTAGATTCATAAAATATGCTTGCATGGCGTTTTGGACTCGTTTTGTAAATAATTTCCATGCAAGGGGTATATATTGTAACTTTTTGAAACTTATAACTATAGGGGCTGAAAATATCATTATTTCAAAGTTATAACTATAAGGACCTATTTTGCCAAGTTTCAAACTTAAATGTTTAAATTGTATATACTTTATATAACTAAACTTGTAAAAGTTTATAATCCAAGGGTATATTTTGCCATTTTTGCAAACTTAATAAAATATTATATTTTTATATATTTGAATCTCATAGGTTTATGGCAATTGCCTACACCGAGGGCCATTATCATTATATATATCATTGTTGATATATACACAAGTCAGTTTGTGTGCCATGAGCTTAGACGCAATTATATAATACCACAATGCAATAATAGTGATTTCTATAATTTAATGCAATCATTACACTTATGGGTATAACAAGGAATCTCACTGTTTATTTATCATAAAACCTATGAATTTCACTCAACCTTTGTGTTGACTCTTTTAAGCATGTTTATCTCAGGTTATTGGCAACCTTAAGGCACGGAGTGGCACGGACTTGAAGATGGCTAAATTGTTATCATTCAAACTTCATGTTTCTAGATTTTGGGACCTCCTTTTGTAAAACTCTGATGAATAAATGAATGATAACTAAATTTTCAAAAACGTCTCTTTTGAATTGTTTTCTATGATTATGACTGTTGTACTATGAAGTAATACCCCAGATTAGCTTCCGCTGCTATATGTAAAAATGGGGGTGTTACAACGCAGCAGATGGATCTAGTTTGATATCAAACATTAACACACAAATAAAGTAAGAAATACTAACCTTTATGTTTAATGATAAAAATCAATAAACGAGAATATTGATCTTGAATCTTAGTGATTATTTTACCACCTCTACGGTTGCTCACACAACAAGTCAAATAAATATGTCAAGATGCTAGTCTTTACTTCACGTCTAAAACACCAAGTGTTACACCCCTTGTTTCTTGAATCGAATATCACAAACATACTCTTGTTATTCTTGAACCGAAAATCAATAAATCGATTTAGGGTTTTACTAAATTCGGTTTTACCGAAAATCAAGAAACCAAAAACCCTAGTTAGGGTTTTATAGTTGTCGGGCTGGGAGAACTTGAAACCAAACCTTTAAACCTGCTTGCATCGATGTTGAGCTTTGTGGGATACCAAATCGCACCAAAGAACCCTTTTAGGGTTTACCGAAAATCGTTGCAAGAAAAGAAAAGGAAAACCGAAAACATTAGAGAAGGGAATTCGGTTGAGGATTTTTGGAGGAGAGAAAACCGAAAATCTTTTAGGGTTTTGAGTATTGTGATCACATACTATGAGGCTAGGCTGGGTGTATATATAAATGTATTTTATAGACACAAATCCTAGTCCTTGGTGAACAAGGAAACCACACAACTTTCCTTTTCTCTCCTCTCCTAAACTGACCCAAACACCCTTTGTATAACTCTTATAGGTCGGCTCACTTTTAGGCACCCATAAGGTTTGGATTTTGTTCAATTTAGTCCCTTTGGTTTTCATTTAAATATCCGTTAAAGTTAGTTATAAAAACCTAACGGTCATTTAAATATTTCATATATATATATATGTATATATATATATATATATGTATATATGTATATATATATATATATATATATATAGAGAGAGAGAGAGAGAGGAATGTTAAAATAAAAAAACAAATATTCGTAAGAAAGATAAAAAGAATTTTTTTTAAAGTTCTTGAAAAATTTTAAAAAAATTCTATTAAATCAGGTATGTGGTGCATAAAACAATTGTAAAAGAAGTTTTTCTAATTTTGAGTTTTTATACGTTTTTTTAATGTACAAAAAAAGAAAATTTGATGCACAATTTTTTTTTGATTCACAAAATTTTCAACTTGTTATAGTTTGATGCGCAATAAAATTTTGATGCAAAAAGTCATAAGAAGTTGGGTACAAAAACGAATTTTTGATGTACAAAAAACCGATTTAATGCACAAACGTTTTTTTTCATAAATTTTTTTTGGCAAACCTATCCACTTTTAAAAAAACTTCCTTCACAACTTTTTCATGCACCAACATACACGATCTTGTGGAATTTTTTTCAGAATTTTTTAAAAACGTTTTTAAAAAATTATATTTTTTTATCATTCTCACGAATATTTGTCTTTTTATTTGATCTTTATCATATATATATAGAGTTATGATCAAGTAAGAAGTTTTCTTAACATAATTATACGTATAGAATATATATATATCCTTTTTAAACTTATGACTTGCCCGCCTTTGACCCATGATCGTTCTTGTCGTAAAACTTTCAGTCCTTGTGTTTTAATATGAATTGTGACACAATTGGTCCCTGGAGTTAACTCGACTTGGTTCCCAAGGTACTTTATTACGGCGTAAGTCCATCGAGTCACTTACGTCGTAAATCGTCTTAAGCTTATATTCTTCCGCCAAGTAATGCCTTGTTACGGAGTAAATCCAACGCGTCGCTTACGCCGTAACTAACTCTGATCAATACTTCTTCATATTTCTTCATGACTACGACGTAACTATAGTGGGCTTATTAAACCGTAGTTGTCTTGAGGTTCGATTGTTAACTGGCTTTCTTAATGTGTTACTGCGTAGAGACCCCGTCCCATCTACGCCGTAACTAGCTTGCATCCAGACTTATTAGAATTATGCCCTCGTTATGTTTACGGCATAAGTGTAAGTCTTCTGTTACGCCGTAAATGATCCTGAATGCAAATTTTCATGTATTTCGTCTAATTTTAGCCATTTTCCGCAGCTTTACGTTCCAATGCCTTGATTAACCTGAATATGCAAATATGAACGAATTAAGTACCAGATTCATATAAAACAAGGCAATAACACGGGATATTGATACTAAAATTTTTATATTATTTGATGTTATTATCAACCCTCATTCCTCCGATTCACAACCCTATGACCATTAAACATTCCTCTTGGTCCTCTCGCAAACAACCTATAGGCTTGATCTCCTTACTCATTCGAAGATCCAATGAAATCAACATGTCTCCATTTGATTGGGAGATTGATCACGATCATGATTATCAAAAATCCTTCATTGTCAGGACGCAGTTTACAATTACCATAATGGTCACCCTCACAAGTTGAGTGATTATCATCACTTACGATTATGGATTGTAATTCAGTGATAGTGGACATACTCGCGAATTTGGATGCAAGATCATTGATCGCACGATCCAAGTCTTCGGTCAACCGTACACCACTAGTAAATGTCCTTAAATTTTTATAACTGCAAAACGAATAAATATCTGTTTAAGGCGTCAAACTAGGAGTGGAAATGAGCCAAGCCGAGCCCGAGCGTGCAACAGCTCGAGCTCAGCTCGTTTATATATATAAAGCTCGAGCTTTGGCTCAAGCTCGTTTCGAGCCACCTATTTTGAGCTCGAGCTCGGATCATGAAAATTTAACAAGTTCGAGCTCGGCTCGGGCTCGACTAATTTATATGATGTGTTGACTAAAATAAAGTTCAAATTGAGATCGACTTGTGAATCTCACAATGCTCGAGCTCGTTTACTTATTTTAAGCTCGTTTATACACAATTATACGTATAGAATATATATATATATATATATATATATATATATATATATATATATATATATATATATATATATATATATATATATATGTGTGTGTGTGTGTGTGTGTGTGTGTGTGTGTGTGTATGTGTGTGTGTGTGTGTATGTTTCTAGGGCTCGTTTAGGCTCGCGAGCCTACTTGAGCCTTTTGTATAGAGCTCGGGCTCGAGCTCGTTTTATAAATGAGTCAAAACTTAGGCTTGAGCTCAGGCTCGAGCTCATTTAGCCTCGGCTCGTTCGACCTTTTTACCGACCCGATCTTGAGTTTTCCACGAGCGGGTCGGCTCGTTTCCACCCCTACTCGAAATCCCCAAATGCGGCGTATCAACTCCTGATGCGGCGCATTAGCTACTAAGAGAGTTGATGGCTACACTGACCTCAAACCCAACCCCAAAAGCGGCCCTTCCAGTGTCTCAAAAAGCCGCGCATGAGTAGCTATCTAATGCGGCGCATTTGACCTTAAGACGAGGGTCACGTCTTATTTCTTGTGTTGTGCTTCTTGGTGTGGTCTCGTTGTTTCAAATAAGCCTTTGCCCTAGGGCGGAGCTTAGTGGAGCATGAGGATGGTGGTGGCCCCCATTAAAAAAATGTGAGTAATGTACTTTTTGCTATTTTTATGCTAAATATTTTTATTTATGTTTTTTGACTCTCCATATACAAAAATTATCTTAAAAGCCCTCCTAGAGTTTATGTTGTAATTTCGCCACTGCCTCTGCCAATTCTTCCACACGCTCCTTGTCCTCATCAAAATTACTAATCCAATTTTATTTTCAAGATACACGCACCTTATCTCTCGTTTTTATATATACACATTTGTATGTGAGGAAAATCTAACAGAAAGTTTATATTCTTCACAAAATGTACAGAGTGTGAGAGAATGACAAATATCGGTCATAGTGTGTACACGTGCTAATTAGACAATGTTGTGTTAGGCGCAATGTTTTAAAACCTTATTCGATCCCGTCGGTTCAACCGGTTGAATCAGTCCCGATCAGGAAAACAAGTCAAATTAAACCAGGTTTTATATTTTCGAAACTCGGTTAGACCCGCCGTGTTTGAAGTGACCCGGGCCAACCCGGTTCTCGAAACCTGGCCGGGCTTGGTTTTTTTCGTGTGTTTTACAAATAAAGCAAGTTAATTACATAAACTTGCGACGTAACTCTATTTTTACATGTTATATTTGTTAGTAAATACTTTTTAAGTTAAATATATGAAATATTCATGATATATATATATAGGATAAAGATCAAATAAAAAGACAAATATTCGTGAGAAGGATAAAAAAATTTATTTTTTTTAAAAAGTTATCAAAAAATTCTGAAAAAATTCCACAAGATTGTGTATGTTGGTGCATGAAAAAGTTGTAAAGGAAGTTTTTCTAAAAGTGGATAGTTTTGCCGGAAAAAAATTATGAAAAAAAACGTTTGTGCATTAAATCGGTTTTTTGTGCATCAAAAATTCGTTTTTGTATCCAAATTCTTTTGACTTTTTGCATCAAAATTTTATTGCGCATCAAATTATAACAAGTCGAAAAATTTGTGCATCAAAATTTTTTTGTGCATCAAAATTTTTTTTTTTGCACATTAAAAAAACGTATAAAAACTCAAAATTAAAAAGACTTATTTTACAAAAGTTTTATGCACCAACATACCTGATTTAATGGAATTTTTTTGGAATTTTTCGAGAAATTTTTTTAAAAAAAATTTCTTTTTATCCTTCTCACGAATATTTGTCTTTTTATTTTAACCTTCCTCTATACATATATATATATATATATATATATATATATATACACATTATATAACATAATATTAACAAAATAATTCATTGTTCTAAGATTACAAATTTATTAACTTTTCCTTAAAATGGCTCTGATACCAATAGGGACAGGATCACAAAAACTTAAATTGAAATTTTTTGTTTGAATAATATATAATAAAAATTTCTAGTTGAATAGTATAATAAATCATGTAAATCATAACTTCTATTATAAAAATTAAATTTGTAATGATAAACAGGAATTGTAAAAAATTCATAAGAGAAAGACTTGATTAAAGAAATCTGTTATAGATTTATACCTTTAAAATCTTTAATACAAATGGAATCTGAAGTATTACAATCTTGAGTAGAAATTTGATTTAACGTCTGATCTAAGGATAATGGAGATACAATAATTTGAAAATCTAAAGTCTTGGAACATCTGGATGTGGATAATTTTAATGTGGGTTTTTTCTTCATAAGATGGAGGATTCTCTTTCTCTGTGTTTTCGCTTTCTTTTATAAGGTCTTCAAAAGGTATTCTTTTCTTTGATAACCGGCAAATGCCAGTCAAGTCTTCAATAATTCAATACATCTGTCTTCAATCTTTCTTTAATAAAGTAGTACACAGCTGTCTTCAATAATATCTTCTTTTGTTTGCCACTATCTTAAATAATGCTTTCTTCTATCGTCATCGCTTACGTCTTGAATAGTATTCCTTCTAGAAATCCTAGCTATCTTTACATTATTTCTACTTTTCTTATTTCTTTTGACAAAGATTACATTTTATAATAAATCTATACTATCATAGGGATCTTGAGAATCTTGAAACAAATCTTCACTAGGAGTTGGGGAATTCCTAATAAGATTCATTAATCTTGCAAATTCTTCATCATCATCACAATCTTTAATCTTCTGGGCTAGTTCTTTGTTTGATTTTGATAACCTAGAGACTGAATTAGTTCTAATGGTAGATGTACTGGGAGATTCTTGAATAAGACTGTTATAGTATTTAATGACTGCTTCCTTGTTTGCTTGTTGTAACATCCGAGAATTTTCGAATTTAGAATGACGATGTCAATCTTTGACTTTTAGGGTCTGGCTTGACTTATAAGAATGATCATCTAAATCACGTTTTCACGACTCGGACTCTAAAGCAATTTGATGTGGAATGACATTCCTAACAACTTTTCAGTTTTGCCCGAGACCTGGAAACGAGCCGAAAAGGGCTAAAACAGTACCGCAAACATTATTCGAACAATATACAACGCGGACACACAAAAACAATTAAATTTGTTTTTAGTTATCAGTATTTATTTAATAAAAATATTAAATAAATTATTCATCATTTTCAATTAAAAGCGTTTTTGAAAACGCGACTATTCGAGTTGAAATCCATTTTTATTTCGGACGGAGCGAAACCGGTTCACAAAATGAATAACAGATATTTTATTTAATGTTATAAAATATTTCTGAAATATTATCAAATAAATACTCATTTTTATCAGAAAAATGATTATAAAAACAATGGCGCAAGTTTCGAGATTTGAATCGTTCGTTAAGTCGCTCAAATGAGTCCCGAACCACTTTTATCAAAAAGTATAATAAAAATGTTACACTTTTAACCCCCCAACTATTATAACTTTTCATTTTAAATTTATATATATATAAAACTTATACTTTTTTTTCATTTCACCATTTATACACACACACACAATTTTTAATATATCTCTCTCACCACTCTTCTTCTTCCCCAATAATCCGGCGACTTCTCGCCGCCGCCGGCCACCACCGGCCACCGCCGGAAAACTTTTCCGGCGGGATTTTTCCGGCAAGACCAAAAAGGCTCCTCGTGGGCCGATCTACTCGATCCCCACTACCACTCTCTCTCACGCGCCATTTTCCACCACCACCGACGCAACCATCAACACCATCACCATAACACCATCTACATCATCATCATCACCAACAGCCACGGCCCCCAAGGGTGCGGGTGGTTTGTAACAACAAAAAAAAAGGGGCGTTGGGTTCGATCTCTGCAGCAACATAGGGACTTTTTGGTGTTGTTATATCGCCAAGGGTGCGTCCGGTTTTGTTATAAATAAAAAGGGTGCGGGTGGGTTTGGTTGCGGTTCGCGGGTCAACAGTAGCAGGGGGGGTGTGTCGGGTCGGGCTGTGGGACAGCGGGGTCGGGATGGGGGTTTAGCAGCCAACAAGGGCGGGTTTGGTTTGCAACAAGAAATGGGTTTCGGTTTGGGTTGTACACCATCAAAGGGTCCGTTTGGTTGTAATAAATACCCAAGAAAGGGTGCGTTTGGTCCCGGTGGTAAATCACCAACGAGGGTGAGTTGGGTTGGGTTATGAAACAAAAAGGGGTGCGTCGAGTTTGGCTGTTGGAACAGCGGGTCGGGTTGGTGGGTCTTGGGCAGCGTGACAGCCGGGTATAAAACCCGGTGAGGGTGCGTTGGGTTCGGGGCAGCCACCACCCTAAGGTGGGTTTGGGTGGCAGCCACCCAATAAGGGTGTGTTTGGTATGGTTATAAAAACCAACAGGGGTGTTCGGTTGGTTTGTGTGGGTTCACAACACCTCGAGGGTGCGTTGGTTTTGTATAGAAACAAGAAAAGGGGTGCGTTTGGATTTGATATTATAACACCGCGGGGTGTTTGTTTGGCTGTCGAAAAGCCGGGACAGCCGAGGGGCTGTCGGGGCTGGGTTAAAAATAATACAAGGGCGTGTTTGGTTTGTTTTGACAGCCACCCAAATAGGGTGTGTTTGGTTCGAGACAGCCGGGACGGCCGGGATGTCGGGTTTGTTTGGTTAAAAATCGCACAAGGTGCGTTTGGTTGTAACAGCCAACGCCTAGGGGTGCGTTTGGCTGTTATAAATACAAAAAGGGCGTGTTTGGTTTGGTTGGCAAAACAGCCGAGGAGGGCTGTTGGGTTTGGCTGCGAAAGCCGGGGTGCGTGCGTTTGAGTGTGTTGACACCGAAATAAAGTGAGTTTAAGTTAACGCGAAAATATATTAAATTGTTTCATTTAATTGATATATATATAATGTGATGAAAAAAATATTAAATTGCGCGGTCTAAGTAAAATACGATATGAATATTGAAACGAGACTGATATAAATGTATAAGTGATATTGGATATATCTGAGACGAGAGTTGGACCAAAAAAATGGACATTTACACCTTTTATACCGAATAATAAATATCAAAAATCGAAACATAAGATTCGGGAATCGAGATGTTGATAAATTATATTTTGATTTACAAAATATAACAAATTATAATTATACGAAATCAGAATATACACTTTAGTTATAAAATAGGTTATTTTTAATAAATATTAAAAATGACAGATTTATTAATTAAA
>BQNB010141157.1:0-17308 GCA_026074375.1 Tanacetum coccineum
CCTATTGGAATAGCTGAAAATATGCTCGTTGAAGTTGGTTAATTTACCTTTCCTACTGATTTCATTATTCTCGAAATGGAAGAAGATAGTAAAGTTCCCCTCATCTTGGGACGACCATTACTTCATACTGCTGATGTAGTAATTCGAGTTAAACAGAAACAACTCAACCTTGGAGTTGGAACTGAACGAATGATCTTCTTAATATCGACTCTGCAATGAAACACTCTTACTCAAACGATGATACCTGTTTTAGTATCGATGTTATCGATGAAATTTTAGAAGAAGATTTCGACGCTCTTCTAGACGAAGGAAGTAAAATCCTCAATTTCATCAAAGGAACCCTTCTCGAAGAAGAATTTTTTTCTAAATTTAATGAATTCATAACAATGGCTGAAGATGAAAATTCTGAATCTGAATCTAATACCAAAGAACCACCATTCGGAAAAATCACCATCAACACAGATTATAAAATCAAGACATCCCTTGAAGAACCTCCTACGGATCTTGAACCCTACCTCTTCAAAGTATGTTCTGACAGAATGATCAGACGCTGTATATCCGGATCAGAAACCCAAACAATTTTAGATCAATGTTACCATGGACCAACCGATGGACATTATGGACCAAACGTGACCGCTAAAAAGGTCCTAGATTCAAGTTTTTACTGGCCAACGATCATAAAAGAAGCTCATACTCTAGTTCAACTTTGCAAAGCATGCCAAAAGACGGGAAATATATCGAAACGTGATGAGATTCCCTTAACCAACATTCAAGTATGTGAAATTTTTGATATATGGGGTATTGATTTTATGGGACCATTCCCAAGATCACATAAGTTTGAATACATTCTTGTCGCTGTTGATTACGTATATAAATGGGCCGAAGCTCAATCTTTACCAACCAATGATGCCCGAGTGGTTATCACTTTTCTAAAGAAACTATTCTGTCGTTTTGGAATGCCCAAACCACTAATCAGCGACTGAGGTACTCACTTCTGCAACAAAATAATGGAAAAGACAATGAAGAGATATAGAGTTAACCACCGTTTCTTGTTTCCTCGATGGTTTTTTGGATATTTTCAAATTCCTATCGATCCTATGATCAAGAAAAAACAACATTCACATGTCCTTTCGAAACATACGCTTATAGGCGAATGCCTTTCGGGCTATGCAATGCCCCGGCTACATTCCAAAGGTGCATGATGGCAATCTTCCACGACATGATCAAAGAATCCGTTAAAGTACTCATGGACGATTTCTCTGTCTTTGGAAACTCTTTTGAAAAATGCCTAAACAATCTCAATAAAATGCTCCAGCGTTGTAAATATTGTCTCATCCTTGTCGTTTAATTGGGATAAAATGTCCACTTATGGTCAAAGAAGGATGTGCTTGAACTCATAGAGTTGTCTAGGCTAGGAACTCTGAAGTCGACAAAGCAAAAGATCGATTGTATCGCTCAAAACTTCCGCCCCCTACTAATATCAAAGGTATTAGAAGCTTTTTTGGACATGCCGATTTTTACTGACGTTTCATTAAAGATTTTTCAAAAATTGCTCGACCTCTAACTAAGCTGCTTGAAAAGGATACTCCATTCGAATTCAATGATGAATGTCCAAACTGGAAACTTCCGTTTGAACTTATATGTGATGCAAGTGATTTTGCAGTTGGAGCTGTTTTAGGTCAAAAAGATGGTAAAAACTTTCACCCGATCTATTTCGCGAGTAAAACTCTTAATCCAGCTCAACAAAAATACACCGTAACCGAAAAAGAACTTATGGTTGTAGTTTTTGCATTTGATAAATTCAGATCCTATCTTATTGTATCAAAAACTATTGTTCACACTGATCATTTAGCTCTTAAACATTTATTCAAAAAACAAGACGTAAAACCCTGTCTTATTCGTTGGATTTTACTCTTACAAGAATTTGACATAGAAATCAAGGATAGAAAAGGAACAGAAAATGTTGCTGCTGACCACTTGTCCCGTATTGAAAATGAAGAGTCAAGTGATGATAGTGATGTTGATGATAACTTTCCTAGAGAGACCCTTATGGAAATTAACACCAAAGATGAACCATGGTTCGCAGACTTTGCAAACTATTTGGTAGCTGATATTATACCGAAAAGGATAACGTATCAACAAAAGAACAAATTCTTCTCTGACATCAAACATTACTTCTAGGAGGAACCCTACCTGTTCAAAGTATGTTCTAACGAAATAATCAGACGCTGTGTATCCGGATCAGAAACTCGAACAATTTTAGATCAATGTCACCACAGACCAACCTGTGGACATTTTGGACCAAACGTAACCACTAAGAAGGTCCTAGATTTAAGTTTTTACTGGCCAACGATCATAAAAGAAGCTCTTACTCTAGTTCAACTTTGCGAAGCATGCCAAAAGAAGGGAAATATATCGAAACGTAATGAGATGCCCTTAACCAACATTCAAGTATGTTAAATTTTCAATATATGGGGTATTGATTTTATGGGACCATTCCCAAAATCAAATAAGTTTGAATACATTCTTGTCGCTGTTGATTACGTATCTAAATGGGCCGAAGCTCAAGCCTTACCAACCAATGATGCCCGAGTGGTTATCACTTTTCTAAAGAAACTATTCTGCTGTTTTAGAATGCCCAAAGCACTAATCAGCGACAGAGGTACTCACTTCTGCAACAAAATAATGGAAAAGACGATGAAGAGATATGGAGTTAACCACCATTTTTATACATCATATCACCCTCAAACTAGTGGTCAAGTTGAAAACATGAACATAGCTCTTAAAAGAATTCCTGAAAAAACTGTTAAAGACAATCCTGCTATTTGGTCAAGAAAACTTGATGACGCTCAGTGGGCTTTTCGCACTGCTTACAATAAACAGCACGGTACCACCACACCCTACAAACTAATATATGGAAAGAAATGCCACTTACCATTTAAAATTGAACACCATGCATACTGCGCCTTGAAGAATTGCAACCCAGACCTCATTGCTGCAGGTGAAAAAAGAATGTTCCAATTACACGAGCTAGACGAATTTAGCATTCGCAAGAGCATGATATAAAACTCTCGATTATACAAAGCAAGAACCAAAGTCTGACACGATAGAAAATTAAAGATATGAGAAAAGAATTGCCAAACATGGGAAAACAGAGGTTCTGCTCTTTCACTCGAAGTTAATTTAAAATAGGACCAAAAACTCAGATCTCGTTGGCTAGGACCATACGTAGTTAAATATCAATATCCGGTCCGGATATGTTGAACTATATGGTAAAGATGGAAAAATTGTTTATTGTTAATGGCCATCGACTAAAAACTATATCATGAAGAAGAAGATTATAATGACCCAAGGGAAGAAGCCACTCCCTTCTTTCCCAAAGAATGACTCACCAAGTTTGAGTCTAGCTAATGACTCTCTTAAAAATTAAACGTTTCTCGGGAGGCAACCCGTGCTTCACTTAAGTGTAGAGGAGTCCATCCTCCATTCTTCTGTCACATCCTTTATTTTATTTTTTTCTAATAAAACAACAAAAATATTTTCTTTTTGTGTTTATTTTTTTATGCAGGTAATATATAGACCTTAAAGGTTTGGCAGTAAATTATGTAAAGTTCGTGACTCAATAGGTAGCTCTACTCGATCTAAACTATATGTATCTATATGCCTCGGGAAGTACCGTTTTTGTAAGTTTTCCCTTAATTTTATCTTTATTATCAGTTATCCTGAGGCAATGTTCAACTTAAGTAGTGGAGGGGAGCCAAATAGGAAAAATTAATCATATCCCTCCATGTTTGCCCTGTTAATTTTTTTTAATCAAAAATTTAAAAATATGCTTTTAAAAATTAAAAAAATGCTCTTAGTAAGGCAAATCCAACCGGATTGACACTATAGCTAGCACAACCTGGTCCACTAAATTATGAGAATTATAAGCCTTTAGAATATTTGGGTACCCACTTTTGGTGCCTAAGATAATTGATGCCTTTAGCTTGTTCGAGTTAAGGAGTGAGCAATCATATGTATCTATTCCATCGTTATGGATGTGTATATATGGTTTTGTCGCCTTTTCTAGAGCAATGGTATTGGTTGATAATTATATTTGAGTGAGCTGGTAATTTAGAAGCTCTAGAACTTATGCTTGATCATCATTTACTAGACCAAAGCCTGATTAATCATATGATATGAATCCCGTAAGTCCATGTTCTTGTAAGTGCTCCCTTTAGTGCTAAATTGCTAAAAGTCCTAAGTAAAAAAGTTAAAGTTAAAAGAAGAAATTTGTGCCAAGCCTTAGTTATGATTATCATGAAAAAAAAGAGAAAAAAAAGAGAATATATATAGTAGTTCAAATAAAGGCTTAAGTCTCGGCACATGAAGATTAGTATATGCTTTCGCTTCAGTATCAAGTTTCGCCCTTTGGTCAAGTTTATGTGTCAAGTACAAGCCTATGGTAGCTGTCTAGATTATGTCTGTGCAAATTGAGTGTCTCACAAAAATATATAAACCCTATCTGAGTGGCTGAGTGAATTTTAAATCAAATACATCTCCCTGTGAGGTGCTATGTTATATGTCAATGCCCGAAAAGTTATCTAAACCTGTAAACAGTTGTAAAATCCAAATTTTCTCCACGTCACGATAAATGATCTTGTTTTCTCACTTTTATTGCTTGAGGGCAAGCAACAGCTAAGTGTGGAGGGATTTGATAACGCCCAAATTATACATGTTTTTGGTGGCGTTATTTGCATATATTTAATCATTTCTCATGAACTTTCGATACTTAATAGCATGAATTACTTGTAGGTTCACTTAAAGACATCCCGAGGATAAACAAAATAAAGATCGAGTATTTATATGCTAAAGAACACAACATACAAGAAAAGATAAAGTTCAAATTCTAAAAGTGCAAATGTGCGCCGCACTTACCAATTGTGCGCCGCACTTCTCCTCAAGTCAAAGAAATAAAGACAGTCAAAATTCAGCATTAACTCCACAAGTACGCCGCACTTACTATTTTGTGCGCCGCACTTCCCACCTGATTATGAAAAATTAATGAAGACTTAAATGCTACTGCATTAACACCCTAAGTACGCCGCACTTACAACCTTGTGCGCCGCACTTTCTCAATAAACATTTATTACCCTCGCATTTAATCACCAAGTACGCCGCACTTACAACTTTGTGCGCCGCACTTTTACCCCTGACTTAGCCTATAAATAGGGGACGAATTTCACACATTTCATTCATCCCTCATCCCACTACTTCATTCTTCAATCAATCCTCTCATCCATTCTTCAACTCACACACACCACTTTCCACATTCACCAAGCATAAACACCACACCCTTTTGGAGAATCAAGATCAAATAACCAAGAACGAAGAAGATCATCATACTAGTTTAGCGAAATAATGAAGTGTATTATTGAATCAAGCGATGTTATGAACCACTTAGCCATGAGAGGCTAAATCTCTCATGACTACTCGGTGATGTTATGATAATGAATAAGTGTTTGGTATGATCGTGATCTCTTTAATCTCAAGCTTATGTTGCAATCGTGTTATATCCTATCTTATCGGTTTTGCTTATCAACTTAGATTATATAATCATACCGGTATAGGTCAAAAGACCTGTTATAATCTATATGGTTTTAAAGATTTGTCTATGATCTTTATCGTCTGTGTCGAGAAATCTACTTTCGTGAATTGATAAACAAAATAAGTTTTGATATAATAAGTAACTAAACTATTTGAGTGACACATTTAGTCTAGTCTACTAAATATAAGTCTTAAGTTAATCAAGTTAATTTATGAAAATGTTTTCTAACGAGAAATCCTTTTTGTAAGTTGAAGGTTCCATTTCCAAGATCATTTCCAACACTTATGAATTATTTTCAACTATCCGAGTAGTCATCTTTATTATCATTGGTAAAACAAAAAGTTATTTTCAAGTTAAAGTTTATTTTATTTATGATTATCTAAACACTACTCAAATCCCTGTGGATGATCTGGTCTTACCTAAAAAGGTTATACTGCATACGTGGGTTATACTTTTACCCGTGTGTTTCCCTATAATAAAATTAGTATTTTCAGTCATTATAAATTTAAAGCTTTTAAAACACATCAGTATCTTACTCTTAAAATAAGAGTAAACAAAGGGTTTATACGGGGGTTAACTAACCAGTGTAGTTAGTTAATAAAACAACATGTATAGGCTTTTTTGGTGTAATCCTAGAAATTTACCAATTTAAACAAGTTACTCCATCTAAATCCATAGTACTCATTATTGTGGTCTCAAATAGATATACCAAGCCAAGTTCTAAAGTCTACAACATCACCAACACACTTATATTTTTGTGGAATTTAGGGTAAACATTTGGAAACGGGTAAGGTTGAATCCTCATAATATCTAAAACAAGGGTTATGTGTGCAGGTTATGTAACCAGCAATTTCACAAAAGTATGCTTGATTTTTTTTAAATTTGAGCATAATTTAAGCATTTTAATGTGAAAATAGGACAAGTAACGTTCTAATTCCCATCCCCCCACTTAAGTTATACAACATCCTCGTTGTATAGATAAAATATTAAAAACGGGAAATAAAACAATTAGAACGAGAAACTCCCATGATATTTTGCTCGGTAGATTTTCCATGTTGATTTTATGAGCAAGAATTCCAGATTTATTGATACTTTACCTACGTTTGTCGATTTCTTTCCGGCGAGGTCCTGTGCAAAATATAGGAAAAACATGCAAAATTCTATCTCGGGAATCCTACGGTTAATAAAAACACAAAATAAACTGTACATGCAGTCAATACGCCGTATCCTAAAACCTGGATACGCCGTATATAAAGACCTGTAAAAATATCTATACGGGTCAGTTCTGCTGAATACGCCATATCATGTGCATGAATACGCCGTATAGAAAGAACTGACAATAAAGTTTTAAATGTGCAGAAAAATAAAGACTGATAACGTCTAGACATTCAATACGCCGTATGGTATAGAGCGGATACACCGTATTGATGTCTGGGAAGACAGACTCGATAAATAAATAAAAACTGTCCGGGCTGTCTCCTGGGAAGCACTTTTCTTTTCAGCTAAGTATTTAAGTTAGACTTTTCTTCATCTTATTTCATTAGGCCCTTGTTACCACCCATCCTTCGTCCATCCTACGAAAGATCTCTTGGTATGTGCGACATGCATCTTCATTTGTACTCGTTAAATCATCGTATTCATGTTCTTTTACAACAACATACTCTTTGTCTTCCCCGAATGAATACTTGATCATCTCAAATCTTCTTATATTGCAAACCGGCCGCTCATGAGTGGTATCATTAAATCTTTCTTCATCATCATGTCCATCCTCTTTTTCCATGTCATTTACTTCTTGAGCTTCCAAATAAGGTTTGAAGAATGAGTCAGTAGTAGTGTTAGGAGGGTTTCTATAGTTAGATTCCTCCCATTCTTCATCGCTTGATACTATGTCATTCATCGCTTCTTTATTTTTACTTTCATTTATCCAAGAATGCAATAATTCTTTTTAGTCGTTCCATCCACTCTCCTATGATTTTCGAATATTGAATTCACTCGGGATATGAATTCAAGTGGATCAAGCCCCCAGTTATCACCTTCCTCCAATATTTCATCTTCGCCATCGCGGGATAGGGGATAGAATTTACAGAAAAATTTCTCAACAAGTTCTTTCCAAGTGGTGATTTTGCCATCCTTTTCATCTATCCACCATTGTCTTGCATCATCAGCCAGTGAGAGAGGAAAAACCTTCATGCGTAGTCGATGGGAGTCCAAATTAGGAATTTTAATTAAATCGAGCATTTCAAGAACTTTGGCAATGTGGTCGACTACGTCTTCATCAAACGTTCCGTAGTATGCATTACTTCGTAACTCCATCAAAAATTCCTTGCTGAGTTCAATATTCATATCATCATCGGTGTTTGGTTTAGCTAGACTTGATTTAACTTGAGCTTTTTCCATGCTTTCCTTTAAAATTAGTTCTGTCATAACTCTTTTCGTCTCTTCTTCAATCAAAATTCTGTGATTAGCACGTCCTGGAACAAAGGTAAAAATATCAGCAGGATTTGCTTGGGAGAAAGATAGAAAATCAAGCATGGCAATCAAATACGAAAAATCAGCATCTACTATTGTATCAGACGATCGATACTCTATATTCAATTGATTTGAATACGTCGTAGCAGTTTACTGAATAGATACGCTGTATTGGTAAAGAAAGTTAGATACGCCATATCCAATTGAAGTGGATACGCCGTATCAGGTTATCGACCAAAACAGTGTATAGAAAATAATTAAAACACACACTAAAACAAAACAAAACAAATATACAAGCAAATAATACACAAATATACAGAATTTTACACTAATCTAAATTACACTAATCCTAAGGGTTAGATTAATCTAATGTTAAAAACCAAAATATTAAATATAAATAAAGATTTACAATTTCACTCCTCGGCAACGGCGCCAAAAACTTGATGTGTTGTAGTGAGGTTGTTATTTTAGAGTTTCAAGTTTTAAATTTATATTTTGCCGACTTTACCTAAAACAACACTTTAACGGGCAGTGTACCCGATCAGATGGAGTTTCACACTAAGTATGGTGTCGATCACTAAGAGCGAGAATGAAACCTTTTATTCTATTAATATTTTGGTTAACTAAGTTAATTTAAACTTTGTTAACTATATTCTATGTGAAACCTATGCTAAACCTACGTTAATCTAGTTCTAACGGATAAGGGGGTTTTTAGCCTGGGAGACTGGCACGGGTTTTGTGGTAACTTAGATCAATTTAAGACATAATAACACATGCAAGCAGACAGAAAAAAGAAAGAAAAGCGGTCTAGCCAAATATAAGAAAACTCTATTAACCATGATTAATCCAATTAAAACGTTGGTTTGTTTATTTAGTGCAATGAGTGCTTATCTCGAGGCGACATATCATTCCAAGATTTAGGCGTTACTTCTTCCTAAAACCTAGACATGTATAATTCTGTCACAATTAAACACATCCGCAAAAAGCATTCTTTTTGCTGATTATAATCTATCTTAGGGATTAAAGCAATGGTGATCTTGTTAAACCCTAGCCCATCGGGACTTTACCCACTTACTGCTTAACGACTCTTTATATACTAGTAGTCCACTGTTCGAGTCTTTACCAATTGATTAAGAACGTACTCGTTGATCCCAAGGGTCACCTGCCATTCCAACTAAGCTCACTAATCTAAAGGCAAAGATAGGTCAATATTTATGATCATATTATTCTAGATATATAAATTACAGATATGGAGAGCCATCCCGGCAACTAGCTAGCGAGATATTTTGCAATCCTAGGTCCAATTGAATGATGGGTCGCATACTTAAGCACGTAAACAAGTATAAATTGATAAACATAAACAAGCAATCAATGATAAATTAAGCAATCGATATAAACAAATCAAACATTTAAATCTTCATAACCATGGCTAATACCCAAGGGTATTAGCCCTTAATCATTGTGATCAATACAAGAGTAATAATTCAACCAAGGTAAACTAACCGAGTTAAACGAATGATACCAAAAATCAATTAATTACTAGAGTATAGGAGATTACAAGGTGTTTTCTATGGAATTAATAGCTTTTCTTGACCTCTACTACTCTTCTTGTCTTCTGAAAATCAAATTTTGTGGTTAAGGTATCAAAAATATGATCAAGCACACTAAAAACCTGTTTTTAGGTTTTCTATTTATACTGTCTGGAGTTTGGTTGATACGGCGTATCGAGAGAGTTGGATACGGCATATTAGGGGTTTCTTGAAGTAGAGACCACGTTCGATATCTTCCAGAATATTTTATTTCTTTATCTTGAATATGACGTATAGATGTCTCCTGGATACGGCGTATTGGATTTTGTTCTTCGTGGTTTCTTGTGAAGTGCAGGCACATATACGCCGTATCTTTCTTGATGGATACGGCGTATAGGATGTCAGAGTCAGTTTTTTAATATTTATTCGTTTAAGCTCCAAAATGCGTGCCTTTTAGCTAATCTTCACAAAGTGCTTCATAATTACTGCAATTCTCAAATATAAACGATTAAGTAATAATTCTTGCAATAATTATATAAAATGGGTAATTTACATGGGATAAATGATGCTATAAAAGTGACGTTATTTGATGTTATCACCAAGTTAATATTGTCAGTGGAAAGAATTTTTTTGATAAATCAAATATTATTCCAAGGAGTAAGTACAATGTTTATGTTATTAGTATATGAATTACCAAGGTCCCCTAAATTTCCGGGAATGGATGTAATCACAAGATGCAAAGGAAGTTTGATTCCAAATAAACTTCCATCTCCATTTAGCTAAGATGGAGAGATTAGTGGCTTGAAGTGAACTGACGCCACCCTCTAAGTATTTGAAGGTAACTTATAACAAATTTTGGAGCTTTAAAGAGGGAAAAGAATTACGTACCAAGTCCACGAAGAACTGATTTGATGAGGGTAAGTTGACCCCATACGAAAGAGTTTTGGCTTTCCATGACATGAGAAGTTTTTAGAACTTATTAATGATTGGTTTTCAATTCCTATCATTGTCTATATTTGTACCAATAGGAAGGTCAAGGTAAGTGCATGGGAGGATGGGTGGTCGAAAACTAAGTAAGAAAGCAACCAAGTTTACATCAAAAACAAAAACCCTAACTCTAAAAAGTTTACTTTTGTAACAGTTCACTTTCAATCTGGAAGACAAGTAGAAGCAACTTAATAGAGAAAGAGATTTTTGGCGTTCTCAAGAGACCAATTACCCATAATGAATGCATCATCTGCAAATTGGAGGTATGAAATATATATGTTATTTTAACCCACTTTAACACCTTCAAACAAGTTCCTAGACTTTGCTTCTTGTAGAGTGATGTGGAGAGCTTCCACTGCAGTGACATAAAGAAATGGAGAAAGTGGGTCAGCTTGATATCAACCTTTTTTTCTATCTTAAACTCTTTTGCTGGAGATCCATTGATAAGAACCGAGGTTATAAGCCAAACCGGGGCAACCATTGACCCAAAAGTATCTACTAGTGGCTAAATTAAAACCCAATTTGACCCATAATATGGTAAAAAAGTTATTTTCAAGAGAGTGAAATGCTTACTTAAAGTCAACTTTAAATATGAAGAGACATTTAGTTCTTTTGGAAACCCATAAAATAATTTTGTTAACCATAAGTGGACCATCCAAAATTTGTCTATATTTAAATAAGCCGTTTCAACCTCACTAACAACTGAGCTAATAACTTTAGCTAGCCTATTGGCGAGTATTTTTGCCATAATTTTTTATTGGCAACCAATAAGATTAATAGGTAGAAAATCATTGATGGTAAGAGGGTCATGAATTTATGGGACAAAAGTGATAAAAGAGAAGTTGCAACTAATTCAAACTTTTTTACCGCCACAATAATTCTTTACTTATTTTTTGAACGACAATTTTTAATTTAAAAACTAACAAGAAGCTAGATAATACAAACACCAAGAAAGAAAATACGCCTACAAATCAACCTAAAGCTTACCCAAACACTACCTCGTGAATGACCGAAGAACCAGTGACACTACAAATATACCATACCTGAAATAATACTAGACTACCTAAAAAACACCTTAGAGATACATATCAACAAACAAACAAATTACAACACTGTTTGGCAAAGCAACTTGAGTGCTTTTGACGATCTTAGTCTCGGGGAAGCATTTTTAAATTCCTTGATGGGTTTTTCATGATTCTTTATTTGAACTAATCTAAAAAGATCTATAGTCCTCATCTTGTTTTTCATCATCTTAGCTTTTTTTTGTTAATTGATGCTTATGACCTGTAGAAGTTTGATCACTTTGCTTGGAGGTTATTATTTGAATCGAAATTGTGTACTTTCCAGAAATAAGCCCATCACAAATCTCTTTACTTGATAAGTTTGGATCCAGCCCACGAACAAAAGCCACAATCCTTTTAGGTTTTTGGTAGTAGGCTTAGGTTTAAATACCTCAACTTTGTTGTCTGCACTTGAAGGCGACGTGACCTCCTTTTCTATACCACCTCCTTTTTTTATCATCACTGCAACCTTTACTTTCAAAATTCGAATTTCGGTTTAAAAAACTTGAGCGGGAAAACAAGATACATGGACTGCTTAGGTTTTCTCGGACCTATTATATGCCAGAATTACATCAGCAATGGCTTCCTTTTTGGTGGTGTCAGAATTTAGAGTCATTCCAATTGACTCGTTGTTGAGATTGCACCCTTTTTTGATTTCATCACCTTCTACACTATCTTTATAACCGAATATGGCAAAGCTCGATCATTCTTCTTTGTTGTTACGAAAGTTGTTAAATTCTAACGAAATTCTTAATCATCCAAAAAATTTACCTTACAAGATTGAATGATGACCATATCAATTGTAGTTATAAAGGTGAATGAATAACGAAAGACTTACCATCCAATGTGTTTCAGAATCTTGTGTGACTCACTGACGGAGAAGAACTAGATGTGGGTTATTAATTCGATTTGGACGGTATTTGAAACACCCACTGATCATTCTCACATACCATCTTAGACTTTGAAATGGATTTTTCAAACTTAGCATGTAAAAGAGGACAAAGGTGACAAGAGTCACCCTCTAAGAAGTATAAGGACCTAAGATGACAAATTCCAAAAGTATAAGTAGTTTCTTTGTAACATTTTTGTTTTCTGTTATTTCCTTCCAAAATGTCTGTATATAAACTCTTATAATTGTATTTCATAATCAATTAAGCAACATAACAGAATTCTATTATCTATATTCTTGTGTGTGTTTCCACCGTGTGAAATGTGTAAATTTACCATTGTCAACATGGTATCAGAGCTTCAATGGTGAACTCTATACCATTACATCACTAATCTTTATAATCGTTTACCTAATTTTGATTCTTGATCAAATTAGGTCAGATTTGAATCAGTAAATTGAGTTGTTATGATCAAGATCATGTAACGTGTTCAATTAAGCTTCCATAAAGCATCAATGGCGCCTTTTTCCTCAACTAATTTTGTTAATGTCATTCAATCATCTGTGTTTCGAAATCCATTGTTCTTGCATCCTTTTGATGGTCCTGGTTTACTATGTGTTCAAGAAAAGCTGGTTGGGGCTCAGAACTATCGATCTTGGAGGAGGTCGATTGAAATTGCTTTGTCCACAAAGAGAAAACTGGGATTCATTAAAGGTATTGTTCTTAGATCTCTTGATGATGTTGTATTACAAGAACAATAGGATACATGCAATAATATGGTGATCGGCTGCTTAATGAGTTTTGTTTCTGAATCTATTACAAAATCTATTATGTTTGTTGGAACTGTACAAGCAATTTGGAATATCAGTTACAAACAAGATTTGCTTTGAGCAATGGATCTCATAAGTACACGTTAAACAAGCAGTGTTATGATATAATTTAGTTAGGAAGGCCAGTTAGTGAGTATTATACAAATATGAAATGTGTGTGGGAATAGTTAGATTCAAAGAATAAATTGTCTAGAATTGTTAAAATCACCACAGAAGTCAATATGTTCTTGGCTGCTTTACACACTCAGAAAGAGGAACAAATACTTTTTCAGTTCTTGAATGGTTTGGATAAGAATTATGCATCATAGAGGAGTCAAGTGTTGTTAATGTCACCATTGCTTAGTAAAGAGTTTGCATGTGCTCTACTTTAGCAAGAAGATTCACAAAGAGGAGTGTTTGGGAGTGTGAGTCAATCAGGTATTGAGACTTCTACTTTGTATAGTAAAAGTAAAACCAAGGAAAAGTGCTCTATCTGTGGTTATAAGTGGCATCCTAAAGATAAATGTTAAGAAAAAAGTAGGATATCCACCCTGGCAAGCAGAAGGGTAAGGGTAAGGCAACTGGTACAAGTGCTCCTCCTATAAGAACTGCAGCTGCAGTGGAAAGTGGGAATGTTGTGTTCACATCAAAGTAATTTGAATAATTTATGAAGAGTCTTCCTTATTTCAATGTTCAGAACCTCAGCAAAGGTAAATATTTAGATAAGGAATTGGATCATCACTTTGCTGCAGGTATCTATTGTTTTTCTACCATAAATGGTGTTATCTGGATATTAGACACAAGGTGTACTAATCATATGACACCTATATCTAATGATTTGAGGGACTTAAGGGATTTGGATTATCAACTTATTAATTTGCCAAATGGTCATACTTTAACTATTTCTTGAATTGGCAATTTAACTTTTCAAAACAACTTGTGCTTAAAAGATGTTTTGGTTTTACCTTCCTTCAAGTTCAACCTATTGATAAAGGACTCAAATTGCTTTGTGACCTTTTATTCTCAATTCTATGTAATCCAGGACTTGGTCACCAGGAAGGTGTTGGGCATGGGTAAAAAGCAAGTTGGATTGTATCACTTGCTCAACTTTCCTCTTGATCAAATCCATAAACAACTATCTGCTATGGTTGTTTATGCTCTAAAAGACTGTAGTTTGTACTCTTTCTTTTTAAATTTTATACCTAATAAGTCTGCTTTCAGTGTTTTTAACAACTCATACAGTTTGTGGCATCATTGATTAGGACATGTGTCTGATTCTACACTGAAACACATTTCTTGTATTCCACATGTTTCTAAATCAACTACTGAAACTTGTTTGCCTTGTCCTATGGCTAAATTCACCAAACTTTCATTTTCTGATAGTGATTTTCATTATAAAGTTGCTTTTCATATGATTCACATTAATATATGGGGACCCTACAAAGTTCTTACTCTAGGTCAGAATAGGTATTTTCTTACAATTGTAGATGATTACAGTAGGGGTGTTTGGACATACCTGCTAGTACATAAATCAGATGCCTATTCCGTCTTAAAGTCCTTTATTACCTTTGTTCATAAGCAATTTAAAAAGGAAGTAAAAGTGATAAGGTCAGACAATGCTTTAGAATTCCTAAAAGGTTCTTTAGGGCCTTATATAACAAAAATGGGAATTGAGCACCAAACATATTATGTTGATAGACCACAACATAATGGAAGAGTTAAAAGGAAACACAGGAACATCTAAGAAATTGCAAGAGCCTTAAGATTTCATGCTCATCTTCCATTGTCTTATTGGGGTGATTGTATAATTACTACAACCTATCTTATCAATAGGTTTCCCTTAGCTGTTTTAGGATAAAAGATACCTTATGAAATGCACGTGGACAAAAATCCTATTTACTCTAATCTAAAAATGTTTGGATGTTTAGTTGTGGCAAGTAATCCAACTAGAGTAAATGACAAAATGGCACCAAGAGGAGTACCTTGTACTAATTTTTAGGCTACCCTCCGCATCAGAAAGGCTACACTTTACTTAATCTCCTTACTCATACAAGATTTATGTCAAGGGATGTAACTTTTGATGGCCATGTTTTCCCATACTCAAAGACAAGTATGTCTCAGATACTTCATCCTATACATACACCTTCTTCTTCTTCTTCTTTGTGGTATGAGGATTTTGAAGCATTCAACACTCATACTCCTATCATAGAACCAAACACTCAGAATGATGCAGAGTGATAAGTGCTTAATTACACATATCTTTTACCTCTAAAAACGAGCTTAAATGACCAAAAACAGACAAAAACTGCCAAATATATGTTTGTTTTGCATTTGTATTGTGCAGGAAGTGGATATCATCAAAAAGACAGAAAACCAAGCCAAAATGACAAAACTGAGCATGGAATGGAAAAGACTGTGCAAAATCAAGGCCAAAGTCCAAAAATGCCAAAGTCAGAGTCAATACAGAAGAATCAGCAGTCAAACCGAAGCCGGAACTGAAGAATACTATTGGATGCAATCTTAACCCATCTGATGGGCCGGGAAAGCCCAATAGTATAATTATGAAGACTGTGAAGACCAAATGGGCCCTCAATCAATTACAACAGCCCATTTGTGTGCATTTGACAAAGACTGTGAAGACTTTGAAGGCCCAATCCTTGCCCAGTTACTGCCAATCTCAGCCATTGTACACACAAAACCCAACACCCAACCCAAACCCAATTGGGCCCAACACAAAACCCAAGCCCAACAAAAGCCCATTAATCCTTTTTACAAAACTTTAGGGACTAAAGTTATCATTTTTAAAACAAGTTTTATAAAGGAAAAATGGTAAAAAGAGTCCAGGGACCAAAACTGCCAAATGGCTATTCTTTTACCCTTTTTAAACACAAGGGGCAGTTTTGCAAATATTGAAAACCCTTTTAATTCTTTTGTATACAAACCACAGGGACCATTAGTGTCTATCTTGAAACTTCTTTTATAACTAAACTTGGGCCAAATGAAATGAAAATAGGAAGAAAGATGGGGGGTGCTTTTGCACCTTCCCCAAACTTTTCTTTTAAACCTGCACCCACCCCTGTACCTCAACCTCTTTACCGCCAAAACTCGAACTCCCTCTCCCATGGTTTCTAGGCCATACCACTACCCCTAGTACACTTCCCAGCTCACCCCAACCTTATAATCCATGCCCACTTGGCAATCCCACTCAACCCGAGACCCCTTCAATGGCTGAGAATGATGTGTAAGGGTGAATGAAGGGCTATGATTGCTTGTGAGACTTTATACACTCACAGCAAACACAACCCAAGACAAAGAATGCATTTTGGACTTCTATAAAAGAAAAGAAGACAACCCGAAGAACCACACCACTTTTACTATGTTTTTTTAGTTTAATTTAATTTCCAGTCTTTCTTTTAAGCAATTAGTTATAATTCAGTCTTTCTTTAAAGTTTATGTTGTGATATTCTGCATTTTTAATAAAAGATAAGAGTTTTTGTGTTATTGCTATTGTCGAAATTTGAAGTATAATTTAAGTTGTTTAATTCTGTTTAAATTATTTAAAAATGTGTTAAAAGTTATTAAACTTCACTTATGATTAATTCTCTCAGCCTGCATTTACCTAAAAAACAGTTAACAACCTTTTTATATAAATAAGGGGGTGTTTGGTTTAGACTTTAAAATGGGTCAAATTTGGTTTGGTATGGGTCACAAACACTCAGCCACCTTTGGCTGAGTGTGTGTGCCTAATTAGACCAGAGAAATCACCAAGTTAAGTATAAAAATAAGTTTTAATGCACCCTAGACTTTCTGTCAAGATTTTCACAAAAAAAAAATAAGCTTAAAAGCTTAAGCTGCTTAGACAGCTTAAGCAACACATTTTTATGCTCATATAAGTCACTAAAAGCCTTTGTAAAAGCCCTTTGTTTCTGTCCTTTTAATTTGACTAAGTTTAGTCAATTGTGTGACTTGACTTTTTTTT
>BQNB010141158.1:0-17308 GCA_026074375.1 Tanacetum coccineum
AACAATATGACTAACAATGTTAACATGGGTAAAGTTTAATAAAACTTTAAGTATTGAGTATAATAATAGGTATTTGTTGAAGCGTAGAAATGTTTTTGTAGTTCCGGGTAGGCCTAAACTTATTTTATCGCGAAATGTAAACACTTTGAAAACTCTTGATTCTTTAATTCCCCTTGACGAACAATATGACTAACAATGTTAACATGGGTAAAGTTCTATCATATTAAAAGTTCTATCAAATTAATGGTGTTTTCAAATTGTATTAGTGGTAGTTAGTGTATATATTTAAAAATGGTGAAAACGGGGCTTTTCAAAACTCTTGATTCTTTAATTCCCCTTGACGAACACTTAGCTACTTTTCTAGGTTATTAGTCGAGGGGATTAAGAGTCTTAGTTTTCTAAGTGCTTACTTATAGCATTACGTGAGGACACGCAATAGTTTAGTATGGGGGATTTTGGTATGTGCTTAAATACACATACCTTTGACCTTTAAAACCGGACTTAAATGACCAAAAACGTACCGAAAATACATTGTATTTGTATGTTTTAATTTATATTGTGCAGGAAACGGATATCCGAGAAAAGGATGAAAAATGAAGTCAAAAATGACAAAACCGAGCACGGAATGGAAAAGCGTGAAAAGACAAAGTCAAAAAGTCAAAGTCAACCCCTACAAAGTCAAAGTCAACCCCTACAAAGTCAAAGATCAAAGTCAAAGCCCACCCGTACCCATCTAATGGGCCGGGGCAGCCCATTAAGGTATTTAATGAAGACTTATAAGCCTTATTTGATAAACAAGCCTAAATACCCTTTTATTATCAAACCAGCCCAAAGACAACAAATATGGCCCAATGTATACATAACTGACGTTAAGCCATGTAACCCTTTCATCATTAACCCTGTTAGTCCTCCAAGGACTAACTTTGCAATGCCACTTAACACCCTTGAGGACCAAAATTGCCAAGTCCTCAAAATTATGACACCACAAAGGACCATTTGTGCAACAACAACAAACAAAATGAAAGGCCATTTGTGCCATTTCCCCAAACACATACCCTGCACCCAGAACCAAATTTACCCGCCAAAACCATACCCCATTACTGTTTATCTTCCCCAAAACCTTCACCCTGCAACTATAAAACAAAACAATCTCCATCCCATCCCAACCCGTCCAATTGCCACCTTGGCAATCCTAAACAACATCATTGGCCAAGATAAATCAAGGGTTTTGATCAATACGACTTGGGGACCAAGAAATTTCAAGGGCTTAGATTAACTTTGGCTTCTCTCTCACATAACAAACACACCAGCTTGAAGTCTCTCAGCAAACAAGCACTTGAAGACTTAGTATATATAGGGCTAGTTAGCTTATTTTTCTCTTGTCGAATTTTGTTTTAACTAAGTCTTGTAAGAACAAATTTGTACCATTTTAATTCTGTCATTTTAATACACTGTCATTTAATTTTCTGTCTTTTAAATACTTGCAATTTATTTTAATGCAAATTTAAATGTTTTCTTTAAATTATTGTCATTTAAGTTACTTGTCATTTATGTATTGTTTTTAAGCTTATTGTATAAGCCTTTGCATCATCAAAAGCTTATATAAACATTTCTTTACTTTTCTGTCAAAAAAATTCAAAAAAGAAAAAAAGAAAAAAAAATCATAAAAAGAAAGCAAGAAGCAAGGTGTATTAAGGAAGGCCTTGGGTTAGTGCTTCATGGGAAGCTTTAGGAAAGTTTTATAAGCTTTTGAGAGCTTATTTCATTGCCAAAAGCATAGGACCTTTTGTAAGTTTCCATTTTCTATTTTTGCTTATTTACTGTAGCAGTGCTTATTGTTGCTTATTTTCTTGCTTTTCTTGCTTATTTACTGTTGTTTATGCTTATTTGAATTTGTTTAATGCTTATTTGTCCTTAGTTTGAGTTTTACTTTGAATCTGTCATTTTTGCCTTTACTGCTTATTGCTTATTCTGTCTACTTAAGTGCTTATTTTCTATTGTTATTTGCTTATTATTGCTTAACTATAGTTGCTTGTTATCTGTTTTTGCCTCAACTCAGCTTAAATCTTTGATAATCAGTCCAAAAATTGCTTTTCAAAAAGATAAAGGGGTGTTTGGGTCAAGGGTGTAAAGTGGGTCATATTGGGGTAAAAACCATTTGGGTCATTTGGAAATCTTTGGCAAGCATTTTAAAGTTGTTTTCTGTCTGTTTTTCAAATTTTTAAGGTCTTAAGGTTTGTTTTGAGTCTTTCCTAACTAGGCTTTAAAATCTGTCTTGACAAACAGTTTACAAGAGCTTGTTAGCTTAAGTTTTTTTTAATCAACTTTTGAGTCTTGTTATTGAGTCCTTTTGAGTGTCAAGACTCAGTCGTAAAAAGTCTGGTTAGTTTACTTTACCTTAGTTAAAACCTGTCATAGGATTCAAGTCATTTTTTTTAAAGTCCCTTTTTCATTTTCATTTTTCAGTCACTTAAAATTGTTGTTAGCCTTTAAAGTTTTGAGCATAAGCTCATTTGTGGGTGTTTACCATCTGTTTTTACTTATTTTTCAATTTCAGCTTATTTTTCTAGCTTATTTTGTAGCCTGCTTTTGCCTAATTGTTTGTTAAGAAAAAAACCAAAGTCAGCATGTGCTGACTGTCTCAGTTGTTTTCCATTAGCTTTTTCTTGGCTTAACTTTGTTTCAAATTCTATTCTTTTTGCTTATTTTAGTAGCCCCTAGGATAGGCTTTAAGCTTATATAGCTCATTAAGCCATAAGGTTCCATCCTTGGGCTTAAAAATAAGCCCAAAGGTGCCCCTTAGGCTGTTTGAAACCAGTTTTTGGCCATTAGCTTATTTGAAATTTTTAGCTTATTAATCTGTTTTTCTTTGCTTAATTTTAGTTAGACTAGCTTATTAGGTTTAGGTATATATCTGTTTTAGCTTATATTTGATTTCCCCTAACTTATTTTCCCTAGAAAAGCCCAACAGTTTAGCTTAGTTTATGCATTAGTGTAAAAAAGTAAATCTGCCCTTTAAGTTGCTTATTTTTCCTGCTTAATTTTCAGTTTCAAAAAACTTGCCTTTTTTAAAGTTGTTAGTTTTTGTGTGTTTTATAAGAGCTTAAAAAAAAGTTTTCATAAAAAGGGAGGCCAAGGATTCGAACCCTGGACCTTCCCTTTAATATACCAAAGCCTCACACACACTCTCCACTACCAAACGTGCCCTTGGGACTTTTCTGTCCAAGTTTGCACCTAAATTCCTTTTAACATTTTTTTTCCAGTTTTAGCCTATAAGCCCATTTTGCTTATTTCTGCCTTATTAGATAAGCCATTTTTCCAACTCTTATTTTTCTTAGAACCAGCACACCTTAATCTACTTTTTTGTATTTTTTCAGAATTTTCCAAGTTAATTTACTATTTTTAATCATTTTTTCTTTATAAAACAGTTTTTAATTCATTAAAAATTAAATAAAAATCAAAAAAATATAATTTTTTTTAAATTTCTTTTATCATTTTGCACCTAGGAAAATTAATTTTGCACTAGTAGGGTTATTTTTGTAAAAAATTGATTTTTGAAGAACGGGTTTTGAACCCCATTCTCGTTTTTAGGTTTAAATCCGTTCTAGCTTTCGTTTTTAGGTTTTGTTTCATCGTTTTTGCATTTTAATTGTATAAATTAGAAAACCAACTCCAAAAATCTTTAACCATTCAAAAATGCGATCACGAACGTTCTCAATTTTCAATTCGCACCTCGTTGGGAGAACGACCCAGGGGATTTTTGATTTTCCTTTGGATAAAAGGAATTTCTTTGAGTCTTTCGGAATTATTATTATTACTATAATTGAATTATGATTATTGATTATTATTATATATTTATATATTATATATTTATATATAGTAAGAAATCTTTGGTTATCAATTTTTGGCGCCGCTGCTAGGGAGGTGTGTGCGATTTTTGTGTTTCGTTTGAAGATTAGTTTTTGAAGACCCTTCCCTTGTGAAGTTCTCATTCCCGTTTGTGAATATTTTCTTTTATTTATAAAAATACAAAAATATTTTTCATTTTCTTTTATTAGTATTAGTATAAAATAAATTAAAAAAAAAAGAAAAAAAATCAAAAACATAAAAAAATTATCCTTAATCAAGAAATAAAATCCATCATCAATATAATGCTTGCATCTTGAGCATTATCATAATAAGTTCCCAAACAAAAGATTTAAAACTTGCCTTTGTGTCCTAGGCGACGTTACGATAAACCTCACCTTTTTTAAAAAGATTAACAAAAAAACTTATAAGACGGGGTCTATGGAGGGTTGTTCCGGAGGAATCTACGAACCTAAAAGAGAAACGGTTTTTAATTAGCTTCGCGCTTTCTTTCCTCGCTCCTTTGTGCGTTTTTCTTTTAAAGAGCTACCGTGAAGCTTGTCGATTATTGGTTTAAGTTATTCGATCTCGTTTTGTCCATTAAAATAAATTGTGAAATAAAATTGATAAAAAAACATAAATATTTTTTCTTTTTAATTTTACTCTTATTTTTTTTGTAAGTGCCTGCGCACTCGTTCTTTTCTTTATCTCGTTGGTAATTCTTTTCTAAATCCATCCACTTCAGAACCGACGCGTCGTAATCGTAGAGTTCTAATCAAAAGAGTCGAATGTTTGCTCTTGAAGCAATCACCCGTATTTACGTGATGGTTATGATTCACGTACTATTGGCGGGAATTGCTCCGTACAACCACCGAGGTTTATGCGGAGGCAATCGTTGTTCCTCCTCACATTCTTGCTGAATCATTTTCGAGCCAAGCATAGTTCATTAATATGATGACTTCGGACCACTTCTTTGGGACTTATAGAAAAAGACTAATCTCATGGGACCCATCCGTGGTTCACAAAATTAACTATCCAGAACAAATACTAATGATGTGACTAATTCAGTGATTATATGCTTATGCTTTTTCCTTTCTCTCGTGCAAGGGCAGCCCGTCGTGGCTTGAAATAAGATACCCCCTTGTAACTATTCTCCTTGGGAAGATTTGTGTCCAAATTCATTAATGAATTCTTTCCCCCCTCAAGAACGACAAACCTTCGAAATGAAATTTCTAATTTTCAACAGAAGTTTGATGAATCGTTTCATGAGGCGTGGGACCGATACAAAGATCTCCTTTCGTTTCTTGTCCTCATATGGTTTCTTCAAATTTGCTCCAACTTGATACTTTTCTACTCAATGCCTTGAACCCGGCCGACCAAGATTCCTTGAATTCTGCCGCTGGTGGCAATCTTTTGGAAAGAAATACTCAAGATGTGTTGACGATTATCGAAAATAAATCTAAGGTCCGCAATTCACGAAATAAATCGATTGTTTCACAAGTGAAATCAATGTGATGGTAATTTCTTCTTTCCGATTATAGCCAATACTTATCTTGCAGTAATAAAAAATACTAAACAATCAAAAATTTCATCAGCAAACAAAGAAATGAGTGTTGTGACTACCGCCACATGACGGCCTATGCTAAAACAATTCAAGCTACCAACCTTCCGCTTCGGTACTAGCCGTTGAGGAGTTTGTGTTTTTTGCGGTGGGTGCTCATCCCTTATTAGCACGTTGTTCTCGCCACCGATGGGCACCTTTCCCTGAAATATCGGGATTAATATTAAGGATATTGTTGCAGCTGCCGATGGTAAATACAATCAGGGGGTAATGCGCGGTTATGTCCTCCAGGTGTGGCTAATCAAACAAGGACCACCAGGTTTTGTTCAAAAAAAAGGCAAAATAATCAAACCGTTTTTAGCCAACCTCAATGATATAACCGAGAAACAATTTCAATCAAGCAATGCAACTTATCAAGCTCCAATTGAAACATAAACCAAAGTGTTTGTAAGTGAATTGAGAACAATTAAGAAAACTGATGTGTTTTAATATTAAACTAAGCATGCAAGCTCAAATTAAACAATTGTCAAAAAATGAAGCTTAACGAATGAAATGCAAAATTCGATTCAAGCTCATGTCCAAATTCAAATAAACGGCTTAAGATCATGATGGCTAGGTTTCTTTTAAATGAACACCGCTTCTACCTGGGTTCGGGATCGTCTGCCCTGAGCAACACGTTGCTACCAAAAAGGTGAATGGAACGCCATTAACCACTCGATGTGGACTGGTTCTTGATGGAAACTTAGTTTCCAATGCTCCCTCCATTCATTAATAAGCAGGAGGGGATAAACGTGTAGAGGAGACTTTAACGGACCCGGAACCATGGTGAGTTATACCATTAGGTCTCTTCTACTCCTCAAGTCTGAAATGCCTAAACCTCTTCGCTCAAAAAGAAACTTTATGATTCACCAAAGGGATCCTCGTTACCCTCATATCCTTTATCCTTCAAGAATGAACCAAGAAAAGCAGAAAGAAAAAGATGAAGTCTAAATCCACAAATTTTAGCAAATGGTTAAACAACTTCATATCAATATCTTTCTTGCCGCAATATCACTCTTGTCGATGCATTGATTTTAATCCCAAAATATCAAAAGATGCTTAAGTCTCTCCTTTCCAACAAGGAGAAGCTTATTGAATTGTCAAACACACTTGTTAGTGAAAATTGCTCAGTGGTTATCCTAAAGAAGCTTCCCGAAAAGCTAGGTGACCCTGGGAAATTTCTCATTCCGTGTGGTTTTAATGAGCTCAAGTGCAAAGCCCTAGCCGATCTAGGTGCCAGCATCAACTTGATGCCACTCTCAGTGTGGAAAGAGTTAGGATTACCTAAGCTTATTCCCACCCGAATGACTCTTGAACTTGCTAACCGTGATATTTGCACTCTGAAAGGAATTGCAAGAGATGTCTTTATTTCGGTTGGAAAGTTCACATTCCCCGCTGATTTTGTCATTGTTGATTATGAGAGCGATCCACGTGTCCCCCTCATCTTGGGAAGACCATTCTTACGGATCGCTCGTGCTTTGATTGACGTTCATGGGGAAGAAATGATTCTCCATGACGGTAATGAAAGACTAATCTTGAACATGAGAAATGACACTTCAAGCTATTCAAACGAACCTCATCAAGAATCAATCAACATGATTGATATCTACAATGTTTCACATGAGGAAATTCGTGAAGATTTGTTTGCAACAAATCATCCAAGTGGCAATCTCACTTCTTCTCTCACTTCTCATACCGACTTAACTTTACCGGAAGTTGTCAATCAATCGAGTGGAAATCCCACTTCGATTTCGGAACCCGAGACCAAGTCTTCTTCTTCTTCCCCCACACTTATCTCCCTCGAAGAAAGTGAGTTAATTTGGGAAGAATTCGAAGCTTATCTCGCAAGTGATTCTTTTCCACCAGGAAATAGTAATCCTTCATCTCTTCTCCCTCCTTTTCATAATTCTTTAAGTGGCAGTACCACCTCTTCTTCACCTAGTCTCCACATTTCTGAGACTAGCGACTATTTTCTTAAGGAGTTGATGAGGGTAATCTTGCAGACCCTAATAACGATCTTGTTGATACCATTCCCGAGATGTTCAGACGATGAACATACTCTTGATTATTCATCTCCACCATTATATGATGATGTCGAAGATATATCTGTTCAAATTGAATTTCCGATAATGATAATGTTTATGATGACCATTTGACTCCAAGAAGATAGAAAACAAAGAGTCTAACCTTGATTGATGAACCTGATCCCCCCTAGAACAACGCGATTTCCTTCCTTCCCCCAAGTGTGAACACGTCCTTTATGAGGATTTTTTCGATGTGATGATTTTCCTCAACCAATAATGAGGACCAAAGTATTTAATCTGGGTAAACACATTCATATAGAACCTTTTTGAAGTCACTTATTTGATAACACCGAAAAAAATGTTAAGAATCTATCCTCAATCTAATGCTTGTTTAATTCTTGAGGATTTTTTATAATCCACCCTTTATGAACTTCCTTTCCACAAAGAAGTTCCCGGGTCCGAAACTCTACTCTCGTTTTCATCTGAAAATGAGGAAAAGGTTTTCAACCTCGGGATTCTCACTTCTAAAGGAGTTCATATTTCTCTTCTCCCGGAATTATCTCATCGGGGCTCTAAAGCTTTCAAAGTCATTAAAATTTTAGAAAGCCCGATGGATATATTAGATAAAAAAGTACACAATCTGTTCTTAACTTATTCTAGTGGTTTATTTGTAGTTGTGAAATCTGCTTAATATAGATAGTTTAGTCTTTAGTTAAACATCCTGGTAATTGAAGTTTTAGTTTTAAAAACCAATTTTCCAAGCTTAAAAATGTGTTTTCAATTCTTAAAGGGGTGTTTGGTTTAAGGGTCAAAATGGGTCAAATGGTGATGTAAAACTAAGTGGGTCATTAAGTCAACTTCAACAATCATTTTTAAGCTGTTTTAGTCAGTTTGTATAAGTCTTTCAAGTCTAAAAGTAAGTTTTATAAAATCTTTTTCTTATAAGTTTTTTAAAACTTGTGGTATCAAATCAGATTTAAACAGCTTACTTGCTAAGGGCTTTGAAAACATATTTTAAGGGTTGGGTTTATGGTTCAATTTAGTGTCTAATGCAGTAGTATAACTCTCTATTTAGTGTGCATTTGCCTTGTGGTTTTTATACTCAAAATATGTCCACTATTGTTTTAGTTTTTAAATTGAAAAAGCCCTTTTTCAATCTCATTTTAGGTTAGTTAAAATCTGTTTTAAGGTCTAAAATTGTTTGCACAAGCTCATTGAGATACAAGCTTAATCTGTTGAAGCTTATTTTGGATCTTTAAAACTTATTTCACTAGCTTAATTTAGGCTTGCATATAGCTATTTGTCTTTTAAAAGAAAACCAAAAAAATAGCACACTGTCTGAATGAGCCATTTTCATCTAGCTTTTAACTGCTTATTTGAGTTTCAAACTCATTTTTATTTGCTGATTTTAGAAGCTTGATGTATAAGCTTTAATTTTTAATAAGTCTCCAAGCCATAAGGTTCCAGTTGCTAGCTAGAAATAACTAGAAAAAGTGCATCTTAGGCTTATGGTTAGCAGATTTTGGCCAAGTGCTTATTTGAATTCTGAGCTTATGGGTTACTAAATTTTGCTTAAAGAATTTATTTCTTATATTTGCTTATTAGGTTAGGATTTAGCCCTTCTCATCTTATTTAGCTCAGTGTTGTGCTTATTAGTTCTAAAAAAGATCAAACAGTTTAAGCCTTGTATGACTTAGTTAAAAAAAAAGTAATCTGTCAACTTTCTTTGGCTTATTGCTAGCTTATTTTGAAGATTTGTAAAAAGTTTCTTTTTAAAATTTTGTCATATTAGTGTGTTTTATAAGTTTGTAAAAAGAAAATAAAAAAAATGTTTTCCAAAAAGAGAGGCGACAGGACTCGAGCCTGTGACCTCCCCTTTCTCACTCAACATATTTAACACACACCGTACTAACCATCGGTACAAGTAGGACCATCTGGTCACTACTCACCTTAGTTAATTTTTATACCCTTTTCCCTTTTTAGCTTATAAGCCCTTCTCGGCTTATTCCTGGCTTATTGGGATAAGCTGGTTTATCCGTTTTATTTTTCTTAAATTCAGCACTGTCCAAGCTACGTTTCCTTAATTTTTCAGATTTTTCCAAGATTATTTAGTATTTTTAATTAATTTTTCTTTTTAAAACTGTTTTTAATTCATATTAAATAAAATAAAAATTAAAAAAATATAATTCATTTTTTTTAAATTTTCTTTTATCATTTAGCACTTTGGAAAATTAAATTTGCATTTGTAGGGTTAAATTTGTTCAATTTAGGTTTTTAAAATTCATCACGGCGCGATCACGAACGTATTCTTGCGATTTCCATTCACCGAGCCTTGGTCGGAAACGACCCGGGAAAGTTTTTTAGGGTTTTTGCTTGGTTAAAAGTTAATTTCCTCTTTTAAAAGCCTTACGAAATACTTATCTCTCTATTATTGATCTTATCCTTATTACGTATTTAAATTTATTTTTTAATATATACGAAAAGGGGACGAGTCAATGTCAACAGTCGTAGAGATATGATCCAACTTAAAACTAACTCTTTAGAACATTAAAAAGAAAAGGAAGATCACCCTTTTAATTGCAAACGGTTACACTTCTCAAAAATGATTTTAAGAAAGAAGAATCTAGAAACCTTGATAGGGAAATAGCCTTAGAAAAGCATATCAAACTCCTAGATAATATCGTTTTTAAAAGAGATCAATCTGCACAAACTGTTCACATGTTGACGAAACCTTAGTTTTTCTATGATAATACCACTAAACAAGCTCTAGGTTTTCAAAATCCTTTCTATCTGAAGAAACTCACAGTTTGGCAATACCTATCTCATAATGTGGTGATATAATTCAGAAAACCAATCCTATTGTGATCCCTGACTCAGAAGAGACCTTAACACTTGCTGAAGAGAGTCTGTTTTTAAAAATGCTTTTAAAAACATAAAGGATAATAAATGCAAGAAAGATAAAACAAATTGATTACCTACCATACATCGATTAAAGTTGCTCTTAATAAACAATTATAAAGATTTTGAAACAACGGTTTTGTTCCACAAACGAATTATCTCTGACAAGCCTTTTGGAACAAAACTCTGTGAATTCCACAGAACCCGATCTTTTCTGATAGACCCACCAAAGTTTAGTTCCATAATAGAACTTATCCTAAAGTCCTCTTTGTGAAACGAGTTTGAAGAAACCATAAATACAATCATGCTAACTTAGATGTGGTAGTCAAGGAAAGACCACCAACACAGCTATCCACTGAGTGCAACTTGGGTTTCGAACATACAAAATCTTAGTTTTAGAGATGAAATAATTCCATTTGGTTAAAAGCTCTGAAGGACTTAATTAGTACGTATCAACCAAATTGGTTTTATGAACTTGCTGAATCCAAACTGTCTTCTATCGAAATGTAACATGCTGTGGAACAGAACACTCGTGTAGAGTCAAAAAACATCTTAAGTTAAAATGAATCAAGCAAGCTTTGAACCGACAAAACGAAACGACGACTCTATCTTGATTGGAAATACCCTCTGAAGGTTTTTGCCTCTTTGAATGTGCAATGAATTATGAAAAGTGACTCAATCATGAGACATGTAGCTTCAAAAGGAATTTGTTGAAAAATAGATTTACCATAAACGTTCAAAAGTTACCACTCTTGAAAAAACATTGCATTTCGTAGAAGTTGAACTCAACTTAATCATGAATTTTTCAAAGGAACAATTCCTATTTCAAACCAAAGTGCTCCCAATTTTTGATCAATTGTTTGAATAAATGAATTGAAAAGCTAGTCCTAAGCGAAAGACATGGTCCATAAAGAAGTTGAAAGAGAGAATTAAATCTCTCAGTGGAAATAAATGGATAAGAATAAATCAAACGTGACTAAAGATATTGTAAACCAAAATAATGAATTGATCATAGGTACAAAGCTTTAATGCTTGAGAATGAGCATAATTTGAAATAGACCTAAAGGCACAACTTTATTACGTCGATAAAACCAACACGTTTTCGATCACAAGAACAATGAGCTGATATAACTAATCAATAAATCTAAAGTCTTTGGAAAAAATTTCCCTAATTTAAATATGCTGACTCAAGAAAAAAGTTTTGGTAATTACAACTCTCAAGGATGAATTGAGGAAACTCAAGGAAAATAGTTAGCAAAATATGAGTTAACACACAGCATCCTAGTGATCCAGAGATTAAATAACAGGGAACCAATAACCCCATAAATTGTTTAAACAAAGGTCACCATTCTGCACTATAATAAGCATCACTCAGGAAGAACTGCAGTTTCTTAAGATATAGTCGTCATATAAAGCAAATTATCCCTTAGACCTGACCCTAGAATCTGCCTATAAGTATACTAAACTAATTTAGGAATTGCTTACAAAAATCAGTAAAAGCTACCCTAGTCTCAACAATTCTGGAGAACAATTAGTGGTTGTGACCCCCAATGAATAAAGTCAAAAGAGTTAGATTCACAGAGCTCGTCACATCCTCAAGAAACACAATCACAAAAAAGGCCTCTACATTAAACCTAGCTTCTAACAAACATATATTGTCTTCTACAAGAGTAAAACCATCTACTAGTGCTAGCGGACCACAGCCTTCAGGCAATATAAAGAAAGATAGGATTCTGCAAACACAAAGTAGTACTTAGAAGAATAAAGTAGAAGTCCACCCTATGAAAGTTAAATCTAGTTTGGAAAATAAAGATCATGTTGTTGCACCTAAAGGAATTGCTCATGTGCAGCATTCCAAGCATAATGATAATTCTAAACTTAAATGTGTTAAGTGTAATGGTTGCATGCTTTCTGATAATCATGATTTGTGTGTTCTTAATTATATCAATAATGTGAATGCTCATGCAAAATCTAAATCTGCTAAGAAACAAAGAAAGAGAAAAGTTTGGAAACCAACAGGAAAGATGTTTACCACTATTGGATATATTTGGAGACCTATTTGTCAGACCTTCACTATCGTAGGAAATGTGTGCCCTTTAACTAGGATTACCACTTGATAACCAAAGATTTCTTAGTATATATAATAATATATAAATATACAATAATAATCAATAATTATAATTCAATTATAGTATACGTATTCCGAAAGACTCAAAAATCCCCCGGGTCGTTTCCCAATGAGGCGTGAATTGAAAATCGGTTACGTTTGTGATTGCGTTATTTGAATGGTCAAAGATTTTTGGATTGGATTTCCTATTTTTATAATTAAAATGCAAAAACGAATAAATAAAACCAAAAAATGAAAGCAAGTAAGTGATTTAAACCTAAAAACGAGAACGGGATCCAAACCACCGTTCTTTTTAAAAAAACAGAAATTTATAAATTTTGACCCTATACAAAAGCAAATTTAATTTTACTACGGGGATTCCTAGAGGAAAAAAGAAAATTTTCTAAAAAAGAATTATATTTTTTTGACTTTTTTATAATTTATTATGAATTAAAAACGATTTTAACAAAAATTAAATATAAAAAATACTAAACGATATTGGAAAAATCTGAAAAAATGCAAGAAAATACTTTAAGTCATGAAGATTGCAAGAAAAATAAAAGCTTGGACGAACAGCTTATAAATAAGCCGTAAATAAGCCCAAAAGGGCTGAATGACTTAAAGGCTAAAAGGCCTTAAATACCAAACCTCTTGGGACTATAACGAAAAAATCCCAATGGCGCAGCGGTAGAGTGTGTGTTATAAATGGGTAGAGGTTGGTTGAGATTGAGGGTTCGAGCCTTGCTCACCCTCAACTTCCCAATTTCCCCGTTTTTACATTTTGAAACTTTTCTTTTTGCAAACTTGTAAAATAAGCCAAAATATTAAACTTTAAAAAAGTGACTTTTTACAAAAGCTTAAAATAAGCACAGAAAAAGACCAAATAAGCTGACAGATTGGCTTTTTGCACTAAGTACCAAAAAGAGTTAAATAGTTAAGCTATTTTAGAACCAAAAAGCTAAGCTAACAGCAAAATAAGCAATGACAGCTAATCAACTACTCCTAATAAGCACTATGCACAAAAACAAGCTAAGAAAATCAGACAGATAAGCACAAAATGAAGCAAATAAGCTAAGGGCTAATCACTGCATACAAATAGCCAAAGGGACAACTTTTTGGGCTTAAATTTTAAGCCCTTAAAGGATCCTTATGGAAATGCACCTTATACTACTTGAAAGATTGGCTTATGGGCTTTTAAAATCAGCTAAGAAATTAAGGTTTGAAAAACAAATAAACTAGGAAAAAGGCTGGTGAAAAGTGCTGAACACAAAGATTGCTTGGTTTTTAAAAGAAAAAGACACTTGACAAAACTTAGTGACAGATTTGATAAAACACAAGTAAAAACCCTTAAAGGGGGGGGTTTTTAAAAACTTAAACTACTGCATTATGACAACAAAAAGGACACTAAAACAAGTTGAAAAGGCTGGTTTTAACAGCTTAATCAAATAAGCAATTGTGAAACTGTTTTGAACCAACAATCTTATTAATGCACTTATAGAAAAACTTAAAACAAACACGAAGACTTAAAACTTAGAATAAAAAGATCCAAAAATAACTTACAAAGGGCTTGTCAAAGATAGGCCAATTTACCCAAGAAGGTTTAAACCTGTTTGCCCCACTTTAAACGCCATGACCCAAACACCCCTTTAAGTGTTATGAAACCTTTTTTAAACTGAGTTTCAAAGATTTAAGTTAAGGTTTTTGAAAACAGATGACAAGTAAGCAATAATGAGCAATAAGCAGTAATAAAAACACAAAAATAAGCACTGAAATAAGCAAACTAAGAATTAAGCAGATTAAGCATCAAAAGGCAGATTTAAGCAAAACTCAAAGAAATGACAAAGAAGCAATCAATTAAGACAAATAAGCATAAAATACCAATAATAAGCTAGATAAAGCAATAATAAGCAATAAATAAGCTAATGAACAGTAAAAAGCCAAAAATGAGAAAAAGTGAGCTTACAAGAGTCCAAAGCTTATGGGCAAGACAATAAGCTCTCAAACAGCTTATACCAACCTATATGCTTCCCAAGAAGCTCTAAACCAAGGCCATCCACGATAAACCTTGCTCCTTGCTCTTGACAGTTTTTGTGATTTTTTGATTTTTGGACAGAAAAGTAAATAGGCTTCTATATAAGCTTTTAGTGAACCAAAAGCTTATATTAGAGCTTAATGACAGTATTTAAATGACAATGAAAGGTAAATGACAGTATGTAAAGAAAACTATGGAAAATTTCATTAACTTAAAATAAAAATACAAAGCTTAAATTAAATAAAAGTAATTTAAAAATTACAAGAAAATTAATGACAAGTATTTAAAATGCAATATTAAAAATGGTACAAACTTTGTTAATATAAATGATGGACATAACAAAAATTCAACAAAAGACTATGAACTATACTTGCCTATATTTATACTAAAAGCTCTTCATGTCTTGCCTCTTCTTGTGCTTCTTTACTGAGAGAGAGCAAGGATGTTTTTGTTGTGTGAGAGAGGTCCCAAAAATCATCTCAGCCTTCCATCTTGTTTTGTGCCCAAGTCAATTGATCTTAACCCTTCATTTTCTTGTCCTGTTCATCGTCCAATGAGGGTTTATGGGATTGCCAAGGTGGCATTAACGGGGAGGGTGATGGTTTTGTCATAGAGTTGCAGGGTGCAGGGGAGAAAGACCCTGTTTAGGCAATTTGGCAGGAAAAAAAGGGTTGGGAGTGTTTGTATCTGTTTTGGTATAAATAGGTGTGAAGGTTTGAGGAAATGGCAACATTACCCCTGAACTTGATATAAGTGTTTGCACCCATGGTCCTTGTGGTGTTATAACTTTGGGGATTTTGCAATTTTAGTCCCTGAGTTTATATGTTGTATTTGCAAATATAGTCCTTTTGGACTAATGGCAGTTAAGTGTAAAGGGTTTTGGGCTTTTGATGGGCCGGTGATAACTCAATAGGGTATTGCCCATTCTTGTATTAAGCCTTCTAATAATACATTAATGGGCTGACCCGACCCATTAGATGGGTGCAGGTTGACTCATTAAGTCATTCCTCGATTTCGGCTTCGGTTTTGACCTTTTGACTCTGTTAGGGTTGACTTTGACTTTGACTTTTTGCGCTCTTCCACATACCGTGCTCTGGTTTTAATGTTTTTTTCTTTGTTTTCGTCCGTTTTGTCGGATATCCGTTTTCTGCACAATAAAAGTGAAACCCTACAGGAAATACAATGCATTTTTGATAAACGTTTTTGGTCATTTAAGTCCGGTTTTAATGGAAAATGTATGTGTAAATTAGAGCACCTACCAAAAACCCTATGGCTAAACTATAGTACACAGTGTCCTCACGCAAATGACATAATAAACACTTTAGAAAACTAAGACCCACTAAGTCCCCCTTGACTAACTACCATTCGAAAAGAAGCTAAGTGTACATCAAGGGATATTAAAGAATCCAAGAGCTTTTGACAAGCCCGTTATTAACCTATTTTTAAATATATACACTAATTCCTATCACATATTTTGTATTTTTCCTTTTTCTCATTTTTTGTACTTTTCTTTTTAAGCAACTAACTAACATGTTTGACTTTCGTTATTTTATAACTTTTAGGGATCATAGAACAAGAAACATTTCAATCCTAAAATGCCCCAAAAAGGATAAATTCATCGTTCCCGACTTTTCACTTATTCCAAACCAAGCTTAAAACAAATCCACCGTTAAATATTGGTCAAAACGCAATGAAATTTGGTCAAAACGCAATGAAATTTGGTCAAAACGCAATGAAATTTCTTCAAAACGCAACCTGCAATCAAAACGCAATGAACCAAAACGCAACCAATGTCAAAACGCAACCAATGATCAAAACGCAACAAGAAGAAAATCAAAACGCAACAAGAAGAAGTCAAAACGCAACAAGAACTTTTCCAGTTTGTCAAAACGCAACCTAGAAAAATACGACTTTTTCACCAAAAATCGCCTTATAATCACCCTTTTTGACCTTTTAACTTGATTTCTCTTGCACAATTAGCTACCTTATGCCTAGATCTTGCTTAATAACATAAACATTCACACATCTAAGCACAAAAATTCGGGTTTGATTTTTTTCTTTTGACTTCTTTTTGACCCACGAATTTGATCTTGTTGAACCACACGAATCAACCACGAATCCACACGTGGCTCTGATGCCAATTGTAGGATCCCAATATTTCACACAATATAAACTAGAGAGAGTTAGAGAGAGAGATGGATGGAGAGAATATGTAAAACACACTAAAGAGTGTGTGTAAAAAAATGATTTCTTCCAACACCCTCTCCATGTGTGGGGAGGGTTTAAATAGTTCTTACAAAAATGCCCCATAAAACGGGCTATGGTGTGGGCTTACAGTGGGTAAAGACCCGACCCACACCATAAATCATACGATTACTTAATAAAACTACGAGCTATGCTAAACATGAAAATACATGGGGTGACTGAGTCTTTTTCTTAATCCTAACAAAGAGCTAGGATGAAAGGATCTGCTCTTAAAGCAACATAATTTTAGTATTCATTTATTTCAATTCAATAGAATCTCATTGTTCTTGAAGTATCCTCGGTATCTTTTTTCTATTCTTAATGCAGTAAAATAACATTTTGATGCAGTAAATTTATGCATTGTGATGCAGTTAATGACAATTTTAATGTAATAGAAATGCATTAATTTATGACATTTGGATGCATTAAAATTAACATAGTGATGGAGTAAAATTATATTGTGATTCAGCAGTATAATAACATTGTAATGCAGTAATATGATGACATTCTCATGCAGTAAAACAGTACTGTGATGCAGTATAATTTTAAAGATATAT
>BQNB010141159.1:0-17308 GCA_026074375.1 Tanacetum coccineum
TTTATTTATAAGTTTCAGAAAGTTACGATATATACCCTTATGCATGAAAAATGTATCATTTTTAGTCCAAAATCCATAATAATGATATTTTTCAATATGAAAATTAATATGCAGGTTATAGCTTATTAATATAAGCTAAAATATGAAGGTTTAACGTAACGAAAGTTTAAAATAACGATTTTTAAGCTAGAAACCAAAACGGGTCATTTTAGGGTTAAATAACAAAAAACGCATAGGTTTTTAATTCAAATTCCTTCAAGACTTGATAAAGTGGTTATAATAACATTAGTTTAGCTTATTAGAATAGCTTATAACTTCAGTTTACCATTTTAGCTTATAGATTTAATGAAAACGCGAAATTAGGGTTTATAAGGTACGGTTTGGATCAAAACTCAAGAACGAGTGATTTTTAAGTTAAAAGCTTGTAACAAGAGTATATTTAGGATCATATGAACATTATAAGGGTATGAAAACAGAATGTGAGCTTATGGAACCTGGTTTTGAGCTTATAGCTTGAAAACAGGTCGAAATCGGGACTTTTAGCTTCGTATGCCTAGAATAACGACTCTGGGGCTTTGTTTCTTGATTCATTTGCTTCACTTATGATCTTGAGACTTATTAGGACCTTCTTGAGCAGATATTTGCTGCTATTATGGGTTATAGAAAGAAAAAGTGGGGGATGAGTTAGAATGAAGGGTTATGAGCCCTATTTATACTCGAATTCAATCTTGGAGGCTAAGGAGTCTTTGTGCTCTAATCTTGGACATGTGTATCAGCTAGAGATTGAGGTGGAGAGGATAGAAGATGAATATTGTAAGCTAGAACTAGCATGGTGATGTGTTTACCTCTTTGTGGTGCCGCGGCTAAAGTAAGCAACAAAAGAGATATTTTGGAGCCTTGGTGACTAAGGAAAAGGCTTGAGGTGCTTGTAAGAAGCTTTCACCTAAAGTAGCATGGTCATCAAGGTGCATGATCACATGGTTGATTGATAAATAGGTCAAAATAAGCCAAAAATGGGTCGCAGGTTTTCTAGGGCTCGAATAGGGTTTTCTTGTTTGATTCTCAAGTACATTGGATTAATAATGATAGGTTAAGGATTACAAGACTTATATTAAGGGTTTACAACAAGATTTGATTAGTGGTTTGCGTTTAAAATGGGTAAAAATGAGTAAATGGGTCAAAAGTTCAAATTAGGGTTTTCTAGATTTAATTCTTATACATTGTTGTTAAAATGATGGAATATGATTTGTAATGTTGTAAATCAAGTATTTACAACTTATTTGACTAATGGTTGAGGTTAAAAACGGATAAAAATAAAGAAACAAGTCACGGTTTACTATTTAGCTCGGGTTAGGGTTTCTAACTTGGATTTCTTGTAATTTCATGAATTGAGAATGAATATAGAATGTAAATGAAAGGGATGGGTTCTAGGAAAAACCATATTTTGCTACAAAACCCAGAAAACTCAGAAAATCAAACAGATGCTCTAAAAAAACCAAACAGATGCCCTAATGTTTTTAGACTAAAAATTGGTTTTTCAAGAAAATATGGCCTCGATATAATGTCTGTAAAAAACTCAAAAACCAAACAGATGCCCTAATTTTTTCAGGCTATACAAAAGATTTTTTAGGGCATCTGTTTAGTTTTTTAGGGCATCTGTTTGGTTTTTTGGGGTTTTTACAGAGAGTAAATCGAGGCCATATTTGCCTGAAAAAACAATTTTTAGCCTGAAAAAATTAGGGCATCTGTTTGGTTTTTTAGGGCATTTGTTTGGTTTTTCTGGGTTTTCTACCGAAATTAGGTTTTCTCATGATCTCATCCTTATATATATATATATATATATATATATCGTATCGATTATTGAAAAATGTATTATTTATCTTCGTTTTTTTTGAGCTCTTGCTCATTCCTTTTTGTCGGTTCTTCGCGGAGTATTTTGGTCGATTGTACCGTTTAACGGATTGAGGTGTTTGAATTGTATTGTATTGGTGTCGCACTTTGCCCAAGTGTTTTTGAGTCGTTTTCGCGTAATTACCACACAATCGTAATATGAAGTAAAGTTTTGATAACGAGATAAAGTCTTGAAAATAAAAAGATGGTTTTCGTAATAAGATAACGGTATGAGATAACGATTTTGGAATGGTATAAATTTGAAATGGGATTTAGGAATGAAAATGAGGATTTTGCGTGAGTAAAGACGAACACTTGTACAATAAGATAATTTTGTACGAGTATTGATAAAGTGAGTATTTATTAGGTCGTTTTCGAGTACATTCTGCGCTTGCATAGAGGTTGTTTATACGTTGCCATATTTAAGATTTTGCGGTTGCTTTTGATTGCTGATTGAGGTGAGTTCTCATAGCCCCACTTTTTACTGGAATATCCGTTAAGGGAAAATGATACTCAAATGTGTTTTGAAATGTTTTGAATTGATCTGTGCGAAATGTGGTTTTGTTTTTGGGACAAGTTGCGTGCTTATGACTGCTATGTGAATATTAATCACTGAATGATTGTTTGGATCGGAGGGGTACGCATATCCCAGTATTTGCGTGATTATTTGGATCGGATGGGTATGCCTACCCAATATTTGTGTGATTATTAGAGCGGATGGGTACGCCTACCCAGGTTTATGTGTGGTCCTGCTCTAATTTTAGTGCTTCAGCTGGTAGGCCTTTTAGGTGTATAAGTAACATATGGTTATTGATTAGCTGTGATGCTTTGAAGACTGGTCCAAATAGTATTTATGATGATTGAAGACTGGTTAAATAAGTCAAATAGTATTTAATGCTGATTTATACTTTCCTAATTTTATTTGATCTTATCTTGTCTTGTAAACCCTAAACCCCTCTAGAGACGTCTCCAATGAAGTCAAAACGCATAGAGCTGTGATAGTTAGATAGCATAGTCGACTGATTAAAGTCGAATAGTTCATAGTCGACTGATTAAAGTCGAATAGTTTATTAGTTTGAATAAAGAAAACCTTATTAGTAATGTTGATTGTGTTCTTATTTCATATTCCCGCATGCTAATCAATCAAATGTTATTCATCACCCTAGTTTAGATCAGAGTCCTGGTTTTTCTCAATTGGTATCAGAGCCTCGTGGCTCCAGAAGTCTATGGGTTTATAAGGTATTTTCCTATGTATTTATTTTTTGTGTAATTGTCAAAGAACGCCTTTGGATCTCGCATAATGATGATGTGTATGATCGTTTTATGACGGTGTTTAAGTCATGATATAATGTCTTGAATGGAAAAGTTTACACGCTCCTTTTCAAATATTTGTCGTTAAAGTATGATACATACAGCCCTTGAAATTGATCTAGATCTGGTCCGTTGATGTGACGGAGCTCACTGAGAACTATCGTCCCATTGCATGTGATCTTCGGCCAACATGCCTATATATGACTACAAGACTGATCCCAAAATACCATTTTATACCTGATATTTTAATAAGCATGTCTTTCGCACTGAAGGAAATTTGATCTATGCTACTGAGTTCAAGATCAAGAGATGTGAGTATACTTTTAGAGGGAACTTATTGTTGATAGACTTAACCATCTACATGCAACTCCTATTTATGATTATGACAAAAAGGGGAAGATGGCATGATTCAGGGGAAGTTCTCTTCATCATATTACTCAGAGGAAGCTGTGCGTATTGGTTTTGTCCATTATCAACTAGGGGAAGATAGTTGGGTAATTATACTTTGAGTGATTATACAAAACATATTAAAATGAAAGGACCTACAGACAAGTCGTAATAACATTATTGCTGATTGAAGATATCCAAACAGTAATTTAATGCTCACTAAAAGATTAAAGATCAACATTAATGCTGATTGGAGACTGGTCAAATAGTATTTATGATGATTGAAGACTGGTTAAATAAGTCAAATAGTATTTAATGCTGATTTATACTTTCCTAATTTTATTTGATCTTATCTTGTCTTGTAAACCCTAACCCCTCTAGTATATAAAGAGGGGTAGGCGTCTAGTATTGATCATCCATCATAGTTAGATCTCTCCCAATGAGAGTCTAATAGTTAGTTTATGTAATAGTTAGTAGTTAGTTTATAGACGTGTTATAGTCGTCTATATGTATTAGTAGCCTCAAGGATCATAGGATCCATGTTACAGTTAGGTAACGTACTAATAATATTGAGGCATGAACGTTCGGTTAAAACCTTGTTTAATAACTTATTGTTCTTTAATTTCCGCTGCGTATATAAGTTATTTGTAAAACATATCCTAGATGGGCTAAACGATTCTTAACATACACTACTAAATATTGGAAAACATGGACTCGATCTATATGTAACAAATGTTACAAATGGACTAATTAGACTACATAACTTCAGATCTTGAAGATGACCGAAGTTCTTCTCTTGCACTTGAGGAAAGGAGGAAAGGATAGAAGATTTGATCACATTTAAACAAGATTAACCAAGTTGAATGATCAAAGATTTAGAGAGATTTAGTGAGATCTAGAGAGAGAAAGAACTGAAAGAAAATCGTGCAAAAGGGTTTTGAAAATAGTTGGAGGTGACCCACCATTTATAGGAGCTGAAAAACAACTTGTCAGGAAACGGCGGTCCTAGATATATTAGGGGGGCACCGGATATTTAAGGGGGCCGCCGGCCTATTTAATGGACCGCCAGACAGACGCTCCTGTTTTTGTTGTTTTGTGGTGACAAACTTGTCTGGTAAAAGTTTAACATGTTTTAGGAGAAATTACCAGATTTTGAATTTTGAAATAATTACCACATAAAACATTTCTTTATAATTCAAAAATAATTTGTCTAATTAAGTTTTGAAAAAATTAGTTTGTTACATTTATAAAAATATTAAGTTTAAGACAAAAACTTATTTCTTTGATCATCCTACAAGTTTAATGCTTGTTTGTACATACCTTGTGTGATTAACGTCGGGTGTAAACCAATGTCCGTCTTGATGCATACTTGAGACGTCGAGAGATGTTGAAGCATGTATGCATTGATGATTTGTGATGACGAGTAACTTGTGCACTTTACGTTACGTATTACAAGTCACATGTTTGTCATCACCAAACCTAAAGAGATCGTATAGATTAAATATCATAATATTTGCACTAACAATCTCCCCCTTTTTGATGATGACAAAATATGTAAACTATAGCACATAGTAAAGTTTAAAAGTTACTCGTTTACACTCTCTTCTCCCCCTTTTGTTGAAGCAAAAAGGTATAATGTTATGTTGGAGGAATTAGAAGAAGGTAGGTTCTCCTAGTATATGTAGTGTGAAAGAATGAAAGGAAATGGGTGCTCCGTGTATATAGATTGAAGATATGAGGAAAAAGACGTGAGAAATAAAGGTTGAAGGTTATTTTGTATTTCTTGAATAGTTTTAAATGAGGTCGTGATAGATGATAGGAAGGCATGAAAAGAGAGTAGGTACTTCAAATATATAAGTTGAAGGTATGAAAAGAGGACCTTAAGGTTGAGGGTGATTTTAAAGTGGAGGAGGTAAAGTATTTGGAGTATGAATGAGCCCTTCATTATATTTTACAGTCCCTGATCCTTTATTTCTATAAAGGTAAGCTTGCATCATCCCAGTGAAGTTTTCTATCATCACAGTTTAACCAACTCCATACTATTTATCCACATATCTCCTAGCTTCCCCTTTCTCATTGCATTCCCATGATAATTACATTCCTTGTATATTGACTCTAAGGATCCATGAATCAAATAAATTCCCATCGAAAAAATCAAGACGTTCGATGAATGTGATTTAAATGAGTATGGCGCTTGTATGTGATCTCCCTTGGTGTATGCTCCCCCTTGATTGGGAGTCTAATAATTTGGAGTCTTCTGGGTGTGACTGTACTTACTTAGTAGTCTTTTCAACCCAATTTGGCCATGGGTGGAAATTGGTATGGACTGATGAAAAATGAGAGGTCTAATTCCAGAAGATGTACCATAAGGAAGGACTATACATTGGTTATAAAGGGTCTAGGAGGATAGTGTATGTTTCATGTATACACTATCAAGGAGGATTGGTTGGTTCTATCTAAGGGTGGGTGTTTTCTTGCCAGTGATGCCACTCCTTATGTCTTCTTATCCTATTTAGTAAGGGGTATCTACTATTAGGCTGAGATGACACTGGTTTGGAAATGTAGCTGGTAAGAAAGAGCCCATTAGATAATGTATAAGGGTGCTATACTTTACTTGATGATGCCCTCTTATAATCTTTTAAATCACTGTGGACGATAGTTGAGTGATTTATGGGAGAAATAAGATGGGAAATGTAGTCAAGAAAGTATGGTATTTGATGCTTTAAAGGTGAATAAAAAGTCAACTATTAAGTTGTGCTGGTATGGATGTTTTCCGCTTGGAGCTACTGTTTTGTCAGAGAAATCATATTTCTAGTAGTATCAGAGATCCTCTGTTTCTTGTATTCAGTAGTAGTAGCATGTAGTGTGTTGTATAGGATTGTTTCTTATTTGTAATCCTTGGTACCATTTACTGTTTTATTAATATAAATTCACCTTTTGCACCAAAAAAAGTAGGGTTAAATCTATAAATTATAAACATATTTTCCGCCTTTTACAAAAGTTAAAACCAAGTCCAAATATTACATTTATTAGAAACAAAACCCGATGTTTTTTTATAAAAGTTAGAAAGGTTACTGACTTATTTTCCACGTATTTAAAAGTAATTACAAGTCATTTAAAATAATTTCCAAGTCATATAAAAAAACCCAAGTCATTCTTTTAGTCCATGTGTATACCTCTTTATACCCGGTTTGTTTGTGACCCGAATCCATACATAAACCATTCATATAACATAGGGGGACGATCATAAAACAATCTAATAAACACCCCCGACTTAGAACCCTAATAAACTATCAATGTTATATTTCCCAAATATCTTCCCTAATGTTTACCTAAATATGTAAACCCTCACCTAAACAATAATTAATTGCACCTAAATAAAGACCCCCAAATCTAAACGTACATCGATATATTGGGGCGTTTGAAAATTGCCAATTGTAGTCAATTGGTAAAGGTTGAAGACTACCACTTTACTATCTGGAAGACGTGAAGCTCGAAGATTGCCAATTCAATATACTGGGACGTTTGAGGACTGCCATTTTAGTATTTGGAAGACATAAAGCTTGAAGTTGTTATTCTATTGAATTATGTTTTGTTTAGTTATATTAAATCTTCATTGTAACTTTGATATTTGAATACAATAGTTGAATTTTTAAGTATAAGTTTTGTTTCATCTTTGTTATGTACTTAGTTTTAGCAATGGTTTTGATTTTGCAGTCAAAGTCAAACCTAAGTGAGAATGTGGGTTTCTTTTGGAAATGGGTTTGTTTTGGAAGTGGGTTTGTTTTGGAAACATTACCTAATACCAAATATGCAGACATGATTTTGTAGACTATCTTAATACATTAACACAGATTCTCAAATATGCAGAACCATGAACAATCGTATGCATAACCATGAATACATAAACATCCTATGGTAATAAGGAAATATATTAGGACCAAAAACTAACATTAGGAAATATATGCAGAACCATGAACATCTTATGTAGAAACATGAATACATGAACATCAAAGCCTCATAATTCTTAAGGAAGTCATTCTCAATGTACTAGCCATCTGACCCTATACATGAATAAACCCAAAAACCTAAAAAACAAGCATTACATGCAACGAACAACCACATAAGCACGAAACATACCTTATCAGAACTACTCACCATAAACCAAGCCCACACATCCATAACAATCAAGATAATAGATTTCTTCCTAACAAACAAGGCATTCTGCAAAAAGACCTCTATACCAAACATTGTCTCAGATCAAGACAATTGAATTTAATATTAGAATATGCAGAGCTAAGACATACCACTACAACAAACTCTATACTCACAACATCTAATTTTATGATATATCATTGATATGCAATGAAATAGTCAGAAAAATTAAACTCATGCACATTTCTATATGCAATGAATATGGAAATTAATAGATATAATCAAACTTCAGTTGCATTACTAATAGGATACAAATGATCTACTGTTACCCAAACTACTACAATCCAGAAACATAAACTACTAACATCTAAATACATAAACTTCTACCATCTAAAAGATCAATTGTATGAACATCGATTGTTTGATCAACTACCATTGAAGGTTTGATTAAATACCACAAAAAGGTTAAACATCCATTCTTTTATCACATACTACATATCATTTACATAAAATGTTCCAAGCTTAATCTGCAAGTCATCATTTTTGTTTATAAACTTGATCTACAACTCTTTCACCTGTCTCAAACTTCCTTTTTTCCTTTACTGACATCATCGATAATTGCTCCTATACCATCTTTGGGTTTTCTTATTCCAAATATATTATTAATTGTACAAGACCAGTTATGAATTGCTGCAAGGCCTAGTTTGTAATTTCTTAGTAGGGGAAGCCTTTTAGCAGGAAAATCTTTTTTTGGGTAAAGGATTTCCTTGGTAAATGTATTACTCCAAAAAAGCGATTCAGTACAAAGGATGTGAGTGAGTCCCACATCTCAGCCCGTTACATAGGCAAAAAGCGAACATAACAAGCACAACTACTCCATAGGAGGATACTACTAAGACTAGATTACAATTGACTCAAAAAACAACAAAAAATCTATTTCTTCTTCTTGCCACCGACCGTGATATCGAGATCATCACAAATAGACTGCAGGTGTTCGGACAAATCCTAATTCTCGTACATATCATCATCATACGGGTCATAATCATCATTATCTGGATAAGAATCCCTCCATTGTTCCAACAAGCTATTAGTACCATTACCTTTATCACTTTCATCTTTACCACTCCTTGAAATCCTTAAGTTAGGAGTTTCATCAAATACCACTTCCAATTCACTATCACTTTCCACAGTACCCGTAGGAACTAGCGGGTTCCCGTCATTATCCAATAGCCTAAGTTTACCTTCACAAATTTATCGTTCTATTTTACTGATTTTCTAACCAATATGAGTATCACTAGCAAGCTCCTCATCATTATCGAGATTCATAAAAGAGGATCCACTTGAAGTAGCCCCATTATTTACCAAATTAGTAGTCCCCTCATTGGTACCAAGATCCACATCATTATCGACCGAATTAAGAACATCAAATGGATTTGAATTACTAATCTCAATAGTAGGTTCCACACCTTTCTTCTTATTACCATTAGAACTTGCATTAGGCTTTTTAGGAACATGTCGATATTCTTTTTGAGGTTTAAAACCCATTTTTGGACCAACCAGAACACCTCGAGAAGTTTAACTAGGCCTCTTCACAGTCTTCTTCTCACTAGCACCTATATTCTTTGGACATTCCTCATGAATATGTCCAATAAACTTATAAGACAAACACCTAGGAGGTTTCCACTCATACTCAACACGGACATTACATGTGTAATGACCCTCCCTAGTAATTTTAGGCATAGCCACGATAATATTATCTTTCAACTCCACATTAGCTCGAAGCTCAATCATAACTCTAGCATAGCTTGACCTACCCCAAGATTGCATGTACATATTAGCTGTATAAGAGTCAAGCATAAGAGGAGTACCCAGTTTAGTAGAAATGGCACTTAAGCCATTGTCACTGAAGGCCGTAACAGGTACACCATGGAGTTTACCCTAAACTGGAATAGTACTAACATCTTCTTTCAATAGGTTTTCATTCGGATGCCATTTCTTCAGGATAAGCAGGTTATTCCGGATAAACCATGGACCATTCTCAAGCATAACATCTATTCCGTCCATGGAGCTAAATTGAAAGGAGAATAATCTGGTAGATGAGCTGAACATAGATCGAACAAGCCCATATTTACCCCCAAGTGTTCCTAACATAGTTAGCAACAACAGGGTATGCCACCTTCCTCCCCAAGAAAAAGCCATATGCTGTATTAGCAAATCGATCACTTATAGCTCGAATAGATTCCACCGGGACAACCACATCAATCCTATTACCCTCGGTGTAAACAAAGTACGAATATTCAGTTTCTTCCCACTTGGTTCAACAGTAACATTAGCATATGAAGACTTACCAGGGGTGGAAAAGATCCCAGATCACTAGTATCTTCCAAAGAGCTTATCTTTTGCATCTCTACCGTCATGTCAACCACATATGGTGTTACACCCTCCTTAACAGCAGATGCAACATATTTAGATGGGAGTTTAAAAAGAGGAAATTGGTCATCACTGCTTTTATCAGCAAAGCTTGTAGAATCATTATTGCTTGTATAATATTCATCTGGTTGACAAATACCATGAAAGCATATTTGATTTAGAGCTAGAACCTGTTAGAGCAGGGACATTACTAGTAGGTGTAGTTTTTGAGGTAACTTTTTGAACAAGAGTTTTTTGAAAGTACTTGTATCATCAAAAATTGTATCATCATCTCTACTTGTATCAACTGCTTCAATGCTTGTATCATCTCTGCTTGTATGAACTTCTTCAGTGCTTATATAACACTCAATGATTATTATTTCTGAAAACATAAACAAATAGATGGCCAATAAGAAATACTCCGTAACTATCAGACTCAATACTTATCATGTATACCCAAACACTCCTCTAAGAAATAACTATCAAACTCATTACATATCCTGTATACCCAACAACTCCTCTATTCTATGTAGACTTCCTAGTGCTACAAATCAGATCAATTATGATAGCAAGGAATGCAAAACATGGCCAATAAGAAATGGTTGGAAAATTGACGTGTGTACCCGAACACTCCTTAATTTATTATATGCCTTATTGGAAAGGTGATATCATGTGATCACACATATGCAATGCAACATAAAATAAACAAACTAAAAATTTTCCTTCTCTTATTCACATTTTACAAAAGTCACACTCACTACATTTTCAATAACAACTTAATAAGCTACAATGTTATTCTAGTCAAGTGGTATTCTCAATGTATACCCAAACACTAGTATACTCTTTGAATACAATTATTGTACAAAAGTATGGCAACTTCTAACACTCATTTACTCTTTGAATGCAATTATTGTATAAAAGTATACGAAATTTTCCCCAATGTGGATAAGCATAGTTGATAAAAATTCATACAATGTGGATAGCAACTAACATTTGACCATCGTTTTGATAGAGGTGATTTGGGTTACTAATTATGTGGAGGGGTCGGGTGAAGTATATGTGTAACTAGTTTATTGACCCGTGAAATTAACGGGGCCTTAAGAAACCGTTGACAATGTGTATATAAGAGATTGGTTTGTGGTATTACGTAAATAAATTACATGTTAGGTGTATAAATTGAAAATATTAATATTAAATTACGATAGAAATAAATATTGAAACACTATAAAGGACATTTATTTTTTTATGGTATATAAATTTGAGAATATATGACTTTCGAAAAAAGTAAAATAATCTAGCAACATTAAAAAGTGTAACAACAAAACACACATAATGTTTTATGGCATTTAATAAAACTTTAATAAGAAAAATTACTTTTTATGTTAACACTTATAAAACATGGTATATGTGTTTGGAAATGCTGAAAATATATATATATGAAAAACGTAAAATAGCTTTTTTGAGTTTTTTACGAAAAGAAATATACTTATATAAGCGATCAGATTTTTAAAATTACGTAAATATATGATATGTTAGATGTTAGATGTATGAATAGAAAATAGTCAACCAACATAAAAATAAAATAAATTTTGAAAACGATACAAAAGACATCTATTCTATTTTGGTATACACTTTGGTCAACATTTTCGGTAAAAAAGAGTTGCACTTCTCTCATACTATTATGAAAGGACGTTTAACGTAGTAATGATAGATTTTTTTAGAATATGCGAGTAAATAATATGTTGATCATGGTGGTACAATAATGTACTTATCAAACAATGAATAGGCCAAAAGTTCAATATAGACCCAACATTTGTCATAGACCCAATGAACCAATCATAGCCACTCATTTTTTCACAAAAAATAAAAAAACACACTTTCCACCTCTTTTTTAAAAATTAAATATCTCACACACCGTTAATCGTTACGCAAAACAAAACATACCATCGCGACGAGAATTAAATTATCTTTTTATAGAGGGGCGACACTATGTACTTTCACGAACTTTTTTTATGATTTTATGAAGTAATATACGATTTTATTAAATCATATATGATTTATGAATCATATATGATTTATGAATCATATATGATTTTATGAAATCATATTTGATTCATTAACGAATCATATTATGATTCGTCATACGAACTCATATATGATTTTCCGCAATCGGACTGAAACAAATTGAAAAAAAGGTTCGAATCACAAATCTATATGATTTTATGAAATCATATAAAATCATATATGATTTTATGAAATCATATATGATCCGTTATACGAATCATATATGATTCGTTATACGAATCATATATGATTTTCGCAATTCGTGACTGAAAAAAAAATCGAAAAAAAGTTTCTCGAAAGTATATCGTGTCACCCGTCTACTGAAAGATAAAAAAATACTCGTCGCGATGGTGTATTTTTTGTCGTGTGACGATTTACCGTTTGTAAGATATTTTATTTAAAAAAAAGTTGAAAATTTGGTTTTTTTATTTTTGATAAAAAAAATGAGTGGCTAGGATTGGTTCATTGGGTCTATGACAAATGTTGGGTCTATATTGATCTTAACTCCAATGAATAGACGTCGAAAATGAACGTAATTAAGATATATAAACATGTATTATAGAATAACATCAAAGGTATACATAAACATATAAGAGTTAAAGTTATTAATTACCAATGTACTTTTAAAAATTTACACATATTACCAAGATGGTGATTTTAGTATTATTCTTACCTTCCTAACTTGTTGATACCGACAAATATTACAAATGTAAAATTTCTAATTTCCACGTCATTTTTCTTTTCCACGTGAAGTTGACTTTTGTTGTATTTTTCACCTCACTCGTCTTCTTCCTCCCCTTTGTTGACTTTTCCACCTCTATTATAATCTTCTTTATCCACAACAAAACATATCCACTATGTCACAAAAACATTAACAATCATAACAGAAAATTTCCAGATCCAAAATGTGATCTAAACAATACCATCACAAAAAAACCCTCATCACATCACCACGTCAACAAAAAAAAACAATAACAAAATCATCAAAACAACATAAACCCAGATCCAAATCCGGGATCTACATACCTTCCAATCAAAATCATCACAAACAAAATCCTTATTCATCACAAAACCCATACAACGGTTGTCTCTAGGAAAGTGTAGAACTGCATAAATCAACAAAAATATCACAAAAAGATTAGACATTATGGTGATATCCATGTATAAGATTTGCAATGGAGACAACTATTATGAAATTAATATTTACAATCTACAAACATCCCATATATATTTCTAATTAAGTATTTTTCAAGGACTACAAGAGTTAACCAATATAAGACAAAAGTCAGGCAGCTGTAATGAAGCCATAGAAGAAAAGCACCAGATAGAAAATTCTTGATGCTCAATAGCAATTTTCAATGTTTTGACTGGACATGATATTAAGCAAGCATTTGATCATTAGCTGTAATATTGACAAACAGGTTATATTAACTTCAAACCTTTTCAAGACAACATATGTTTTGCACTTATTATGAGAGATCTAGACGTGGAAATTATTCAAAACTTAAAAAGGCTATTTCACCTTGACACCTTGTTTACCGACAAGAACCTTGCTCATAATCTATTGAAACCATCGTAAGGATCAGGGGGTGAGGGGTGAGGTGGATATAAAAAAAAAGTTAAAAGAAAATGACCTAATAAATATATGACGTGTATGTCATTTTTACTTTTTAACCGGTTATGACATGTCACCTTTTAGGACGTTTCTAACTTTTGAACAAATTTAAAAGTTAAGAAGGTAAGAATGATATTAAAATCACCATTTTGGTAATATGTGGAAATTTTTGAAAGTACGTTGGTAATTAATGACATTAACCCAACATATAATTAAAATTGTGCATGCTAAAAGAAATACAGTAACATCTTTTAGATATGATTTTTGCGGGTAAAAGCCATAAATACTCTACGTACTTACAACTATAACTCATTATACTCTACTAATTCTTAAATAAGTCATTTAACCGTATTCACGCGTCAACAATTTTACTTGCTACTTGTACCATTTTGTTATGTTAAATAACCGTAACTTGTATCAACACGTTTATCCTTTGAACTTTTTTGTTAAAAGCATAATAATACTACCCTGTACCTACGCCTGTTTAACCTCATTATGCTCTAAGCCAATTTAAAAAAAATAATCGAAAAGAATATTTTAAAAAAAATTCAGAAAAAAATATTTCTACTTTTCGAAAAAATTTATAGAAGTTTTTATACTTCGATTAAGGAGTATGTTACATAAAGTGTTTTCTTTTATGTTTTCGATTTGGTATATGTTGAGTCGGTTAAGAATTTCCCATTTCGAAGACTCCTTTATGATTTTGTTGTAAGATGGATGCATGTGATCGTGATCTGAAAATTGGCATTCGAAAAGAATATTTTTAAAAATTATTCGAAAAAAATATTTCTACTTCGAAAAATTTTATATAAGTTTTATACTTCGAAGTATAAAAATTTCGAAGTATAATTTTTTTTAAAATTTTTTTTATTTCGAAGTATAAATTTTTTTTTTTTATAAAAAGTTTAAAAATTTTTATAAAAAAAGAATTTTTAGTGAGTTGGGTGAGGGTGTGGTTTATTTTTTTTTTTTGTCAAAAATACAAAAAAAAAGGGTTTATTTATTTTTTAGGGTAAAAGCCATAAATACCTTATGTACTCACATTTATAACTCATTATACTCCATTATGAAATAGTGACATGGCAAGGTAACCGGTTATTGCGGGTTTCATAGTGTATAATGAGTTGTTTACGAATTCGTAGAGTATAATGAGTTAAACACGCGAGTATATGGAGTATTTATGGCTTTTACCCTGATTTTTGCAGACTCTAAAAAAATTCAAATAAAATCTAGTCTAAAAGATACATCACCCGCTAACATTTTCAACAGAAACATAATTATCTTCTTAATTTCTTTGTCGTACTTTTGAAATTTGAGATTGCTCTCTATCAAGTATATGTCTCTTATGCATTTCTAAATCCCTCAGGAAATCCATCCTAATCTTTTCCAACTCTATCATATGTTTTATCTTGCTATTTTTAATCTTTCATATATCTTACTAAACTTATTAATAGAGTATGCAAGCAATTTGAATGAACTTTATTCAAGTGTACTTTTTTTTTGAACGGCGAAATTGCAATAAAAAACTAGCGAGACGCTAGAAAGATTACAAAGTCAAAGTAATAGGGCATTTCAACCAACTACTCCAATCAAAACTACCATTACATCTAGTCGAAACCCAAGAGAAAGACTTTAGGACGACCTCATCAAAAATCAACTCCAGGCGCGGTTTAGCCGAACCAAAAATCACTTCATTACGGAACTTCCATAAAGCCCACCATGCTACGTAAAAAACGCCTTCTAAAACCGATTTAATTCCTTTAGCAAGACGAAGAGAAGAGAACCAAAGGATCCAATCATCATAAGAGAATAAGTCTACCAAATCCAACTCCCACCATCTAGCAATTTTCTGAAAAAGTTGACGCGCCACATTACAAGAGAAGAAAAGATGCGAGCTAGATTCACCGGCTAAATGACAAATCGGACAAAGGATAGAGGGGATGTCTAATCCTCGAAGGGACAAATTGAATCTAGTTGGGAGAATATCCAAACAAACCTTCCACACCAAAATATTAATCTTTATAGGAACGGCATGGACCCATCTCGTGATAGTACCAACCGAAGGAAGCATGGTATCATCAATATAATTACGAGCCGATTTAACCGAAAACTCTCCTGAAGAAGCAATGGACCAAAACCATCTGTCATTACTATTTGAAAGCATCACAACAGCAACTTTATCCACAGGGAGAAGTATCGACTTAAACAGAATGTATTTATATTCATTTAAATGTATTATAATTAGTTTTGAAAGTGAGTTTAAAGTGATAACGATTCAAAGTATTACTAGCAACAAATTTGACCTGTAGATAGGGGTGTGCGGAAAACCGAAAACCCGAAAAACCGAACCTAAATCGTAAAAAACCAAGAAACTGAAACCAAAAAACCGAAAACGATTGAAAAACGGATGGTTCGGTTTTTGTAATTTATAAAAACTGAGGTTTATGGTTCGGTTTGGTTAGCAAAAATGCAAACCGAAAAAAACCGAACCGACAAAATACATATAATCCTAAAGACTCGTGTTTCAATTATTTTTGAATATGTCATTTATAACACATAAATATTTATCATCTAGAACTTTTGTGGTCATTAGTTTTTTTATTGTCATTATTGTGTCACTTTACGACGCATAAACAATTCTTTTTATATAATTTTTTTTATCATCAATAGTTTCTTATTGTCTGATAAGACCGTGATAAACAAAATAAAAACCTAAAAAACCGAACCTATAATTAACCGAAACCGAACTGTTTCCAAAAACCAAAAACCGAATATTTTCGGCTTGGGTTCGGTTATAGCAAAAAAACCGAACCATGCTCACCCCTACCTGTAGAGGACGAAAAATATTCACATTTAATGAAATGCGTATAATATATGTATATGCATCTAATTTTTAGCTAGAAAATCTATTATAATGCATTTAAAAGATTATGGATACATCTAATTCAAGTCGACGCATCAATATGTGGTTATATAATTACATTCTCATTTTTTTAATTTAAAATTTCTTCTTACTTGATCAGTCATACGTGTAGATAACATTTGATGTTTGTCTCAATTTAAGTGTAATACATAACATTAATTGTTATGTGTTAGAATAGTATTATTACTACTGTATTACAAACATCAATATATTTACTAAAACATATATTTTTATGTAGTTGTAGTCCACATGTTTTGGGCATTATATTGCACGGTAAGTAAAGATTAAGGGTTGAAAGTAAAACTATAAAATGAATATAAATTGGTAATAGGGGAATATATGTATGTAAATTGATAATAGGGGAAGGTTTACTTCTTTTTTTTTCTCGACGTTATGCATATTGACTATGTCAAATAATTGAAAAAAAGAAAAGAGAGATAAATTGACCGATATAAATAAGGGCAAATGGTAAAAAAGATACTCAACTTAAGGGTAATTTTCAATAAAGGTATCACACTTTTTTTTTGCATAAAAGGCACTCAACTTATTTTTTT
>BQNB010141161.1:0-17308 GCA_026074375.1 Tanacetum coccineum
AGTAATTCTTTTTTCTAAAAATTTTCTTTTTACTTATTTTACTTAGGAAAAATAAAAGTTCTTTCGTAGGGTCGTTTTTGTAAAAAAATTAATTTTTAAAGAACGGGATTCGATCCTGTTCTTGTTTTCTCGCGTTTTTAATTCAAATCACCTCTGGTTTCAGTCTAGTTTCTTTTAAACTTCCTTTTTAGTCACTATTAGCTTATTTAAAGCAAAAAAAAATTCACTTTAGGATTATAATTTATTAAATTAGGTTTTTAGTCGCGTTCGTTTTAAAACGTTCGTTTTCGTTTTTGCGTTTTATCTTCAATTGCCTTTGAATGCATGTTCTCATAGACTTAGGTTTTCCTTTTAAGACTTTAATTATGTTTCCCGTAGATTTTCAAGTTATTTAAATGCCTTTTTATGATTTCCCGTAGTTTTAAGTTTAAATTCCCGAGCCTATTTATGTTTTTCCCGTAGATTTAAGTTTTCTTAGTTTAAATTTCCTTTAATTTCCCGTAGATTTAGAAAACCCATTATATCTTTGATTATTCAAGCATCCAAAAGTTAAACCACATACGTAACCGTCAATTTCACGTCTCGTTGGGGGAAAAACGACCCGGGAATTGCGTGCTTCCCGGTTTACTACATTTGATTGATATTTTTGATTCTCATTATTATATTTATATATTTATTTATATTTATATATATAGTAAGGGTTAAATTTACAACCATCAGGCGTTGTATTGATGCAAAGAGAAAAGGTGATTTCTTACGCATCACGCCAGTTAAAAATTCATGAAAAGAACTATACGACTCATGATTTAGAACTTGGGGCAGTAGTGTTCGCTCTAAAGATTTGGAGGCACTATCTATACGGAACCAAGTGCACGGTGTTCACTGATCACAAGAGTTTACAACATATTCTTGATCAGAAGGAATTAAATATGAGACAACGTCGCTGGTTAGAGTTGCTGAGTGATTACGATTGCGAAATTCGTTATCACCCAGGGAAGACGAATGTTGTTGCTGATGCTTTGAGCAGGAAGGAACGAGAACCACTAAGGGTTCGGGCCTTAGTGATGACTATTGGCTTAGATCTTCCTAAACAAATCTTGAAAGCTCAGACTGAACCACGAAAGCCGGAGAAAATCAAGAAGGAGGATGTTGGAGGTATGTTGGTTGAGAATTTAAAAGATCCGGAGAAACTTAGAACGGAAAAGTTGGAACCACATGCGGATGGAACTCTGTGCTTAAATGGCAGGATTTGGTTACCATGTTATGGCGACTTAAGGACTGTGATCATGCACGACTCCTACAAGTCTAAATACTCTATTCATCCGGGTTCTGACAAGATGTACCAGGATATGAAGAAACTATACTTGTGGCCAAATATGAAAGCCAACATCGCCACCTATGTTAGCAAATGTTTGACCTGTGCTAAGGTCAAGGCCGAACATCGGAGACCATCGGGTTTGTTAGTACAGCCCGAGATACCTCAATGGAAGTGGGACAACATCACGATGGATTTTGTCGCGAAGCTTCCTAAGTCGTCACAAGGTTATGATACTATTTGGGTGATCGTTGACCGACTTACAAAGTCTGCCATTTTTGTGCCAATGAGGGAAACAGATCCCATGGATAAACTAGCAAGAATGTACCTAGAGAAGGTAGTCACGAAGCATGTAATACCTGTCTCAATTATCTGTGATCGTGACCCTCGGTTCGCATCAAATTTCTGGAAGTCACTTCAGAGGGCTTTGGGTACAAGTTTGGATCTGAGTACTGCATATCATCCGCAAACCGACGGACAAAGCGAGAGAACCTTCCAAACTCTCGAGGATATGCTACGTGCTTGCGTAATCGACTTTGGAAATGGTTGGGTTAAACATTTGCCATTAGTCGAGTTTTCATACAATAACAGTTATCATGCTAGCATTAAGGCTGCACCGTTTGAAGCACTTTATGGTCGAAAGTGTCGTTCACCCGTGTGTTGGGCCGAGGTTGGACAAGTTCAACTCACTGGTCCAGAATTAGTGCAAGAAACAACGGAGAGGATCATCCAGATTAAACAAAGGATTCAAACCGCTCGCGATCGACAAAAGAGCTACGCTGATTTAAAGCGTAAAACAAGCTTCATTTTGTTGAAGAGCCTGTAGAAATCATGGATCGCGAAGTCAAACAATTGAGGCGAAGCCGTGTCCCAATTGTCAAGGTTCGATGGAACTCTAGGCGGGGTCCTGAGTTTACGTGGGAACGTGAAGATCAATTCAGGAAGAAATATCCACACCTCTTCACCAAGACCGCACCATCATCAAGTGCCGTGTGATAAGCCTTGAGGACAAGGCTCATTTAACGGGGGAAGACTATAACACCTCATGTTTTAGGTCATTGTACGACATTATGTAATTCACAATTTATTTTTAGGGTTTTACGCATTTGTTTTAAATCGTAAACGTTAAGCTAAATCGCGTAAACTAAAAATGATCATTCAATGTAAACGGGCATTAAACAATTAAATGTTTACATCAAGCAAGTGTTATATGATTATTATGAGGATAATTAATAACTTTGTTCATCTTATTTTTATTGGCTACGTAAAATGCTTACGTTTCGCGATAAAACGCGTTTCGGCATTCCCGGAAGCACCAAAACCTAACTACGCTTAAACGAATACCCACGATTATACCCAATACCCAAAATAATCAATATAACATCACATATATGTATATGTGGCCGGATTTCAAGGGATAGGACCAAGAATTAACTTGTTTGCATGACTACTCTCCATAATATCTAGATATTATGAATATCAAGGGAACCAACTCTTACACCATGATCCACTTGGCTAATTAACCTTGTGCAAGGGTTAGAAAGTGACCATGGTTAGGTTAATAAGATATTTTCACTATAAATAGCATGCATGCACTCTTCCTTTCTTAAACACTTAACAAAAATCACAAAAACTCTTCTCTTGTCTCCTTAATAGCTCACGGCTCAAAACCCTCCCCAAACTAAATCCATTGCTTGATTTTCTATCATTATACAAGCATATACACATCATATCTAAGGTATTCTAAGAAGGTTTCAAGGGTTGGTTAAGCTTTGAAAGGGTTTTAACAAGTTATTGCAAGATTAGGGTTTCAAACCTAATCTAGGGTTTATAAGCTTGTAAGCTTTGGTTTTGAATCTAAACACGGGTTTAGCATTTATTTCTCATCTCATACATCATCCCTAAGGTCTTCCTAATTCCTTCATACTTTTATTTATTATGATTTTATGTGTTATATGTTAATTATGGCTAAATCACCACTAAGGACTTTTTAATATGTAAAATGAGTTTTCACTTATGTTTATGAATTTATGCACTTATTCTTATGTCATATGGTTATATATATCATGGAAAAATGAATGTAAAAGTATGTTAACTGGTATGTGCTTAATTACACATACCATTTTCCATTAAAGACGGACTTAAATGACTAAAAATATACCAAAAATACATTGTATTTGTATGTTTTGCATTTGAATTGTGCAGGAACGGATATTCAAAAAGAAAGCCAAAAATAAACAAAACCAAGAAAGGGATGAAAAAGACCAAGTCAAGTCAAAGTCTAAAGTCAACCACATGAAGAAAATACAACTTGGGGGACTAAAATTCCCAAACCTCAAGTTGTATTGCAAGAATCAAAAGACAAGGGTCGAATTTGCAAACCGGGCGAAGTTTTGCAATAAGGTTATAAGAAGTGAGGGGCCAAAGCTGCCAACTAACCCAAACTCCATCTTTTCCCGCCCAACAAAACCCAGGTACAAAACGAGAAGATACGCTAGTTATGAGTTTACGACACTAAATACTTTATAAAACAAATTTTATAAAAAGTTACTATTCATGGAAGAAACTTATACTTTGTAAACATCAATAATATGATAAAACTTTCAATTACGAGAACGTGTTTGAAAGAATCGCTAAAAACGGAGCTATAACGAATAAGATACGACATTTACCTGGTTTTGCGTTAATAAGTGTAATCTGTAATGAACAGTAAAACACTATTCACAACAGAATCTCGGAAACTTAAAAATGCAATATTATGATCACTCGTCTTAATACGAAAGCGTGGGCGTAAGAAACGCGAGAAACGGACTTAAAACGACAAAGTTATGTCATGTTTGTTTTTATTTTTTATTTTTATTTTTTTTGTTCCATGAAGGCGTAATTATAAACGTTTTTACTTTATAAATACGATTTCACTTAAACGATTAGATGGTGATATAGCTATATAGAAATATATATGTTATTAGTTATCAAAGTGCTATATTACTAGGGAATTTCATAATGAGCCGATCTTGATGCTTATTGACGAAGACTGTTAGATTTTACGAATTTAAAAGTGTCCTAGCTCCTCGTACGTCATGTCATGACCCTCTTAAATTATGATAGCCCGAACATAGTACGATGATAACTATATAGGATTATATATGGTAGTTGTTAGACAACGTACTTGAATACTGATTTCGACCTAATTAACTAGGATGCATTCGGGCTAGCGTGACAGCGTTTTTATTTGTATATTTATTATCAATTTTACTACACTCAAGGTGAGTTCATAGCCCCATGTTTTTAACAATTATAGAATACAGAAGATTTTTTTGGATGATAAACATATGCATGTTTTACAAATTTGATGCATGTACAATTTTTCATGATACGTTTTGCCTAAGTAAGGATAACCATACAATGCCATGAAATCAAAGAACAGTCCATTACTGGAATGTGACCGGAATGATTATAGATAGATCTATTTGGGATTGACCTCCCCGTTCGGGTGACTATCTATCACTGGAAACGAACGTAAATCATGTTGATTTTGGATGATACTGGGTTGAACATTCAACCACTGGCAATGTAAGGTCAATATTTATATATTGTATTCATTTATGTCGAGCTTTCGGTGTCATGAGCTTAGGAAAAAAACGTAATTACATTTTGTGATGTCTGCATCCGTTGCATTATCACGGGAAAGTCTTGCGGTTCCTAGCTTATACTATTTACAATAAACCTATGAAAGATAACCACCTTTATGTTGACATTTTAAATGCAATGTTTTTTCAGGAGATCACTAGGGCAACGTGGGTGCAAAGGTAATACAATGGTGTTATGTTTTGGTGATGTCCATTGCAATAAAGATTAAGTCCGCATTAATACATATTGTAATAATATGTTATGGGCTGGAAATCTTTGTAATAATAACAAGTAAACAAGTGAAGCTTCGAGCTTTTGTAAAGATTTTGTTAAATCCAATGTATCAGTTTTAAACGACTTTTAATTGTCGTTCAATATATATCTTGTGCTAGTGATCTGAGAAGTAACACGCTCCAGACCCTTATTCCGCTGCGACCCAATTTGGGGGTGTTACATTTTTTGGGGTCGTCAAACAGTAAACCAAGGAGAAGAAGCAGACGAAATTTTTTTGTAACGTTGTAAGTGTGAGTGTGTGTGTTGGGTTCGGTTTATAAGTAAAAGAAAAGAGTGGGTATGGGCTTTTATAAGAAGTTTTTATAAAAAGGGAGGACTTGGGCTTGGATTATATAAAAAAATATATTAAGGAATGTTTGGTTTTTGGTTTTGTTGGAGGAAATACAAATATAATGGTGTGTTTGGTTTAGGATTTTGTAGGAGTAAAATATAATAAGGTGGTGTTTGGTTTCTAGTTTTGATGGAGCCTAAAACAAATTAAAGGGGTGTTTGGTTTATATGTTATGTTTATAAATTATATTTTATTTTATTTTTCTAAAACATTTATACCACACAAAATTTGTTTTTAAAATAACTTATATTGAATATTAAAATTGTAAAAATAACTAATTATGGACGCCCCCCTTTCTGTTTCAGCCAAACGTGGATAAAAGTCAAAAAGTATTAAAAATGAAAAATAAATAAGCTTTCGAAGCTAAAATATGGAGTTGTCGATTTCTCAAACGCTAAAGCGGATAAATATCTAAATCACGGCGCGCAAATAATTAAAATTGACGATTTTTATCAAGTCGAGCAAAAAGAATAAAAATGATTTCTACAAAAATTAGAAAATACAAATAGGGCTTGGTCTAAACATTGATCTTAAATTCGGGTTGTTAAATCATAACAGTTGAATATGTTGTTTTAAAAAGATATACATTGGTCTAGCAACATCCACTGTTGTTTTTGAGTGAGCAGTATTTACTTGTCTAGCAGTATTAACTAATACTGCTGTTTTTGAAATATTTTGTCTAGCAGTATTAATTGATACTAAGCCAGACTTCATTAGTACTGCTCTTGGAACCATGTTCTTTTTAGAACAGGGGTGAGTCTTTTTAGCAAAGTTTGGATGATTCACCCTTTGAGCATTGTTTCAAACAGGTTTTACCATCCTTTGATTTTGATTTTTTTATTGTAATTGCAATCAACCTGCAAATGATCAAAGCTTCCACACACATAACAGACCTTATTAAACATCTCAAAATTGCTTCCTAGTTTTTGCGACATCATATTGTTCCAATTTCTTTGATTGCCTCTTGGACTGTGAGTGTTTTGCCTATGTTGCTCAACTTGTTTAACAGTTTTCCTAGCAGTCTTTTCTTGTTGTTTAGATTTGACAAACCATTTCTTAATAATGCTAGTCTTAACTGTTTTCTTTTCAATTTAGGTTGAGTCACATCCTCTTCCTCATTATCTAACACCCAATCTTAAAAAATTGGGGCATCATCACACTTCCTAACTACCTTAGACTCTTCTTCACTAGACATAGCTTTACAGTTCTTAACTACAGGCTTATTAACAAACTCATCTAAACCAGTAAAAGACAAGTCAGGTGTTAGAGGCATGAAATTTCTTGTGTAGGAGGATAGACTGCATTATAATTTTCATAGCCTAAACCTTTCTTGCAATTGTCAACTATTTGACATTCTATGAGCTTGTTTAAACTTTTAGATGCATGTTCATATTTATCTACATTAAGTTGAATGCCATCTTTTTCTTTTTGAACTAATTCAAGCTTCTTCCTAAGCTCTCTAATAGTTATTTCTCCTATATGAATTTCGAATTTTAAGCCCTTAATATCTTGTAAATAAATAGACTCATTTGATTTATAAATTTCAAGATTTTCTTTCACTGACTCTAAACCTGTCTTATAACCTAGAATCATTAACTCAAATTTCTTTAAATCTTTCTTATAGATGATCAATTTGTGAGATTTAAGAAGTTCAAACAGTTTCTAACAAGATTTTTGAACAATAGAATCATTGGATACATTTAAGTCAGAAACTTGAAGATGGAGAAAGCCATGAGTGCAAAATTAGCCCTTCCTCTGCCTGTTCACTTTCATGCCATATCCCCCAAGACCCATCACATGACACCTAAAGCTGTGGACGTAGATTTCCATAGGCACACTCCTTCTGAGATTTCCTTGTACTGGTTGTCTTGATTTCTGGAGCTCTGCACTCCACATCAAAATTGGTCCCCTTTTAGTGTCAGTTGTAGCACTCCCAACCACTTTATACTTAGTCAACACCAATAGTCTCATTTGCCATTAACAGTAAGGTTCCTACCTGTATTCTTCAAAAACCTTCCTTTGCCCTCATATCCCAACATGTCCATTTGCCATCTCAAATCTATCTCTTCTATGTCATCTGGATGGATTTGTTACAAGTCCTCATGTACAAGTTGAGGGCTATTTGGTTGACTAGTAAAGAATGCACAAATAACAACATCACTTATGTTATCAATATTTGTAGAGTTAACAGCATTAACTTGAGTGCTAGCAGTAGAAACTCCATGAGCAGTATTAACTGCTTCATTAGTGTTGCTAGTGTTGTTATTTGAAGAGGACACAAACACCATGTTCTGTATGCTTCAACTTGAGTTTGACATCCCTTTAACTTCTGGTTCATACACCATGAGGTTATTGTAGAGATCATCCATGCTCATTGTATCCAAATCAGCTTTATTCCTCTACACAACAGCATGTGTGTTCCACTTAGGTGACAAACTTCTTAATAACTTTTGATTAACATCTTCTTGTGAAAGCTTTTTATCCAAAAGCTCCAACTGACTCATAAGCTTTTGAAGCCTATCAACAGTTTGATCAAGCATCTCTAAGCTTGGAGCAGTGAAGTTTTCATATTGCTGCTTTAAGAGATTCCTTTGAGTCTTTTTAGTAGTTGTATTCCCACCAACTCTCTTTTCTACAGCTTCTAACAACTTCTTAGCATCCTTTATGGAGTTAAACTTTAACTGATGCTCATTGGGAATGCCCATCATTAAAGTACTTCTAGCTTTTACTTCTAATCTTCTTTGAGCCTTTTCTTTAGCGGTTGTAATAGGCACCACTGTCACAACACCTTCCACAGTTGTTGTTTTTGGCAAGGTTGCACCATTCTCTATGTCTTCCCATAGTGCATAGTCTATCATTTGGATATATTGTTCAATCCTCATCCTACAGATTTCATACTCACCAGGTTTGAGCATGGGAACTTTAGATGCAGCCACCATGTGTGCAGAATCTTGATCCATATATTTTAGCAAAAATAGGTTCACAGCTTCTCAACAAGCTCTGATATTACTTGTTGATCCCACTTCAATAGATCGAATCCCTTAATGCTTGTTTAAGGTTTAGTTATGTTAGATAAATCTAACACAACTATAGTAGAAACTGTGTTTGAATGTATTAAAGATTATGCGGAATCTAATCTTTAATATTAAGAAGAACTATCAATGAAATAGTAATTCAATGAACATATAATTCAAAAAACAAGCTCTAATATTATTAATGATAATAATACGAATACTCTCAAAGTATTAGGGTTACAAAGACCTTGAAGCTACAAAAGATTGATAATTGGTTTTGGTTCTGGTACATCAATCTCTATGCCCTAGGACCTCCTTTTATACACTAAGGAGTCCTACTCGGCTTATAATAGTTTACTAAGTATATAAAATCTTTTCTATAAATAACTAATACATATCAAGTAAGCAGTACTAACAAAGAGTACTAACTTGCACTAGCAGTACTAACTTAACACTAGCAGTACTAACTATTTAGAATATTTTCTTGAGAAATAGTAACTCTTCAGCAGCATTAACTTTAAGCATTCTTTGTATTAGCAGCAGTAACTTTCACTAGCAGCATTAACTTTTATACCAGCAGTACTAACTACTTAGTATATTTTCTTTGAAGTTCATGAGCAGCACTAACTCCAGTTGAGCAGCATTAACACAAACATGAGCAGCAGTAATCCAAACAACATCAAGAAGACTTTTAATCCCAACACAAATACATGAAAATATTAAACGTTTGGTTTCCTATTCTTGATTAGCTCATAAGGAGTTTTGTTATAACATGTGTGCACTAATGAACCACTTTGTATGAAACACGCAGTCGTAACAGCTTCAGTCCATAAGAATTTTGGTGCTTTTGAAAAAAATTAGCATGTTCTCGCAGCCTCTACAAGAGTTCTATTTTTCTTTTCTACAACACCATTTTGTTGAAGAGTTCTGTCGATTGAGGTTTAGAGCATGATGCCAATCTTTTTATAATGAGATCTTAGCTTATCGTTCTTGGATTCCGTGTCATTATCAATACGAATATATTGGATTGTAGCACGTAAATTCACTTGAATTTGAGTTATGAACTAGATAATCATATCTCAAGTCTCATCTTTTGTTCGAAGGAAATACACCCATGTATAACAAGAGTAATCATCGATAACCACCAAGAGATAGTTTTTGCCGTTAATGCTCTCCACCCTCATCGGTCCACATAAATCCGTGTGTAATAATTCCAATCTAGAATGAGTACTTGGAATCGTTATGGGTTTGAGAATGGATTTTCTACTTTTCCCTTGCTCATGGGCTGAACAAAAGTGATCTTTATCATATTTGAATTTTGGAAGTCCTACGACCAACTCTTGTTTGGTGAGCTGGTTGATGGTACCAAAATTTAGGTGAGAAAGATGTCGGTGCCATAATCATTATTTGGTTGACGATGCTTTGGTAATAAGGCACACATGAGATGAAGAAGCCATTTCAAAAATGGAGATGGTGTAGAGATTCGAGTCATAAGAACCGGTTAAAAGATCTTCATCCTCTAAATTTTAAACATAACACATGTTAGATCGAAACACTACCTCAAGATCCCCATCGCAGAATTGTCCAACCGAGAAAAGGGTGTGTCTAAGGCCCTCAACGTAGTAGACATGACATATTGTAAGATTTACCTTAGCATAATCGCCGTATCCAGTGATTGTTGCAAAGTAATCATTGCCAAAGCGAACAATGCTCGTGAACTTTGTAATAAAGTTTTTCAGCAGTTTGAGTTTCCCTATCATATGCTTTGAACATCCAGTATCAATAATCCATAGGACGAGCTGGATCACCTGCACCACACGGAGAAAACACAGATGGAAGAGTGGACAGTTTGGCTACCTATTTTTGAGTGGTAACCGGTATCTTAGAGTGAGTTACGGTGTTAGCTCTACTCTAAGTTACACGCGGACTTGTATATGCATTTTTTTTCTCTTAAGTGACCAACTATAATTTGGTTGATGTTCGAACTATGTCTGCCACTTCCTACTTGTTTCTATTTTTGTTTTCATGTAGTTTCTAAGTTTCCTAACTTGTCTAGATTCTTGAGTTAATAATGAAGCAGTAGATACCTTGTTTGGTGCAGTTGTAGGGGTAGGAACATCAAACCTTGTTTTCGCAGCTAAGGGAGTAGCTCTTAAAACTCTAGTTTTTGCCGCTATGGGGGAAGTAACAAGCTCTTTTTAATCTATAATTCTTAGACAACACATATTTAGCAACATAATTATCATGAAATGAAGTAAAAACATCTTGTCCACAAGAAACACATACAACATTCGAATAATCATTAACAATGTTTACAACTTTAGCATTTAGTACATTTGATTTTGTCTTTGAAACATTCGAATTCGATGTAACACTTTTAGTAGAAATATGACTAACATGACTCTCTTCATTATTTGATTTCTTAGAATTGTTAGCAAGACACTTTTGTTCGATTTAGTGCTCATGTACGTTGGTCTGCTAACATTATTAGACTTCTCTACTCCTTTGGAATTGGAAAAAATCACGTTAGTTTTCTCAAGGGTTGTTTGTTTTTATTTTGTTTTCACTCGATACCTTTCTCGTGCAATGACATTGGTGTTATGTTTGACTTGTTCAAGCTTAGGTGAAGAATATGCAGTGGCTGGTTTTGACAAATCTTGTTTAACATCAATCTTAGGGACAAACTTAGACTTTTGATCTTTGTTCTAATTCATCGGTGTATCACACAAGTCTTGCTAAATATGAAGACTTATCAAACTTAGTATCCACATTCTTTCCTTTTCTGACTGATCTTAACTTAGCTCTTAGCTCTGAAATTGTCATCAAGAGATCTTGATTATGTGATCGTACATCCTCATATGCATATGTCTTTTAATTGACATTCTTAATTAATTCATTAACCTCCCTTTGATGTTGATCCCCGTGTTGTTTTGATTAAATTAAAAGCTTTTGATATTCAACTTTCACATGTTCTCTTTCTTTGATTAATGACTCAACTTGAAAAACCAATGACACGTTCTCATCATCCAATTTATCCATTTTTTACTTCCAAGAGTTGTCACAAGCTTTTTTTTCTTTTTGTTGTAATTGTAATTCAAAATTAATGCTTTGAGCCTGACACCTTTAAAAATCGTTTTCAAGAATTGCAATCCTTTTTAGCAATATAGCCTGGAAATCTTTGGAGTCTTTTGAAATTTTCTCAATTTCATCCCTCAACTTTTCATTTTCAATTTGTTCAACAGAATGCATAACACAATTCCTAATTTCAGCTGCTATGGTTGCTTCCAAAAGACGATCAATCTCATTTTGAAAATTTTCATGTTTCATTAACTTTTCTTTCCATTGACTCAAAACCATTTAACATTTCTTGTACTTTTTTTATCAACTCCTCTTTAAGCATAGTTGTCCACATATGTATTGTATGAGAAATCAGTTGTAACTCTTAATGAAAAATGTTTCTTATTTTGCCATCGTCATTACAAACAAGTTTTTCATCAATAATTCTTTCCAATCTTTTGATTCCATTATCATAATTAACAAAAACATTTAGCATTCCACTTGTTTTTGGCATTTCCTTTGGAGGTGAACTCGATTTTCGTAGACTTTCTATATCAGTTTTACATCATACAACTTAGGTTAATTTTCACTTTGTGTTTCGATTTTGCCATCATCATAAATATTAATTTTCACTTTGTCATCATTGAGAAGTTTAGCATTATACAACTTAGGTTGTGTTGTATTGGCCTTCCTGAGACAATACAGATTTTTATACCCCAAACCAGTTTTCAAGTTTGGATCATAAAACGAATCTGGTTTAGTACCAAGCATGTGAATTGTTTGAATTGAATGTGACATTTTGAAAGTTCTAACGTGACAATCTCATCAAGATATTTATCCTCTTTTTGTTTGAAAGTTTGTTTCAAAGAGTCACGATCAATTTTGAATTTCAAATACGCACCTTTTTCTTATAAAATCTGATTTTTTAACTCACCTTTTTCTTTCTTAAGAGTTTCAATTTTTTGTTTTTCAACAATAAACTGAGTTTGCAACTTTCAAATTCCGTTTTGAAATTGATGTTTTTGATTGGTTTGTTCTCAAGATCCCAAACCCTTTCCTTATACGTCTCATGTTCCTTAATTATCAACGTATTTCTCCTTTTCATTTCCTTGTTAACCATGCGTTGATTTTCAGTCTTAATTTGCACATTTTTAATCAAATATTCAAAATCATAAAAGTTTTGATCATGAGCATTGTGAGCATGTTCAACTTGTCCACCATTAACCTCCACATAAGGATCGTCAAAAATGATATTGAAATCAATTTGTTCATCAATAGATGTAGGCTTAATAGTTTCTAATTTCTCATGATTTCATTGTTCATGATCACTTTTCGATAGTAGTCCATTTATTAGATCAATCTGAGAAACATTTACCTCACTAACAAAGTTGTCATAGGTTAGTTCAACATCAGCATCATTATTAGCAGGTTAAATGCGTGTCGTCATGATCACTGAACCATTGAGTTCTTCCAGCTAATCATCCCCAGATGCACTCAAAAGCATAAAATCATTCTCTTCTTCATCAAGATGTATCCCAGCCTCATCTTTTGTTGCTAGCAGCATCTTTTCCTTGAAATACTTAGAATCACAAACCCTGGGTTTGGACACTCTATTGCATAATGGACTTTTTCATTGCAATTATAGCACTGAACTGTTGTCTTCTTCCCATTATTTGAAGTGGTTCTTGAATTCCTTTGAACATTTTCATCATTCACAACATTCTTTTGAGCAAAACCATTTCCAATATTAGTTCCTTGATTCCCAGTTATCCTTCCAGCATTCCTGCTGCAATTACCAGTATACCTAACATTCTTGCTCTGAATATGCACATGACCAGCTTGTATGACAACTTGATTCCTTGTGTTTGATCAAGTACGAAGACGACTATTTATTAGAGTCGAGAAATGTTATGTGATTGCTAGAGCAAGAAGCATCATTGCTGTAGAGAGTTTGTCTTCTTGAGCATCACCTTGTACCTCTCCTTGATAATCATCATCATAATCATGCATGGACAGAGGATGAGTGACATAATATGATTGTGAAGGCTGAGAATATAAAGGACTAGCAATTGCAACTAAAGCAAGTAGGTCATGATTTCTAGCCTCTCATTTTACTCGAGAAGCATTTAAATTTGGTTCATTCTTACTCAAATAATCATATAGTCGATCATAGTCAACATTTAGAAGTTAATGTGATTGACGAGCCAACATAGAATATTTTCTCCATTCGGATTGCAATGAGTTGAGAAATTTGGTGTTGATTACAATTGGACCTAGTAAAACTTTCGTTCATTCCATGTAGTTCATAAGCGTTGAAAATCCTTCATAAACAGGTGTAAGAGATTCACCAGCCTTAGCAAAAATTTTATCAAACTCATTCATAAGCCTTGAATGTCTTTCTTGCTTAATCAAATCGGTTCCATGCATCAGTCTATTGACACGATTCCACATTGATCAATCTTCTTGGCATGCATCAACGGAATTATATATGTCATTTGGTAGCCTTGAAGGATGTAGTTTATTACCTTAATTTCTGTGTAATAGCTATCCTTTTCTTTTAGAGTTCGATCTGCTACTATTTGGTCTATTTCTCGTGGTGCATTTGCTGGACTATTTGGATCTAGTATATTTTTCAGCTTAAAAGGACCATTTTCGATTAAATTCCTCATCAATATCCCTTTTTCCTTTTTACCATATAGATACCTTAGAAAACGACTTGCCTATGGCACATAACTTCCCTTCTCTAACATTGGAGATCGAGGATCCGTACCAGCATCCACAAGTGATTGTTGATGAGAACTTGACATGTTTAGTACTTTGTATGAATACAATCCAAATTAGATCGTTTTTGAAGATATGGACTTGCTATTGCTAAATCAAAATGAATGGTGTCTGTTAAAGTAAAACAACTTTGGTTTTCTAGATGTAAGTACATCTTTAGATTACACAACAAATTTCCAAAACCAAATAACTTTCGTAACTTCAAAATCTTTCTGTAACTTCAAAAGAATTCTATATCTTTACTAATCCTCCGTAACCTTGAAATCGAAAAGCCCAATATTCTTTGAAGCCCAAGTCACAAAGGCCCAAAATTACGAAACCTTAAAATTCCGTAAGCAACGAATTCCGTAACTGGTACCCATAATATTTTGGTTCCGAAAGTGTATAATAACCGTAAGCTATGATTCTGAAAGCTCAGTGTTACGTAAGACCAAAAATACCGTAAGTGAATTTTTCAAAAACTAAGAATTCCATAAATCTAGTGTTACGTAAGCCCAAAGTTCTGTAAACTTATATTTCCGAAAGCTGTGAATTCTAAAATCTTAATGTTACGTAAGTCCAATAATTCCGCAACTTCCAAATATCTAAAGTACAATACCGTAACTTTCCATATTTTTTGAAAGCCCAAAATCTGTAACTTCCAATAGTATCATAAGCTCATAATTCCGAAAACCTAATTTCCGCAACTTGGAATACCGTAACTACCACTTTTGTAATTTTCAAAATTTCCACAATAACAGTTTTTATCCTTAAAGCTCAAACTATTTTCCTAAAACACTTTTAACCAATTAAAAAGCACATTTTTGTAACTTTCTTCAACATCTGTGTCATTAAAACTTGTTTTCCCGTGTTTATAACACACTTTTGGAATGAAAATATACAAATTCAAACAATGTAGAATACCAAAAGATGTTACTACTTAATAATGTGTGTTTCCGAAACTGTTTTATCACTAAACATTTTTCCGAAAGCTTCTTGTCACAAGAAAAACGGTTACCGAAACCTAGAGAGTTTTCCGAAAGCTATTACTTAGCACAAAAACAATTACTGAAAGCTCAAAAACATAGATTTTGATTAAAATTTCAAATCTACATGTAAGAATTTCGTAATCTAAATAATAATATCTACTTTTTGACGTTTTAAACCTAAAACTGAAACTTTTTATATCAAAAACACGTCAAATAGTAAAATTATCACTAAATATTTATGAAAACTTCACGTAAGTTGATAACGCTCAAATTGTACATGTTTTTAGTCGCGTTATCCGTACTTTAATATATGTTATTTGGCTATTTTATATGCGTTTGTTACTTAAATGTACCAAAGTGTGTTTGCAAGTCTATTTGTAGCCAAATACAGGAAAAGCAAGAAAAAGACGAAGAAATGACAAATAAATGAAGTTTAATACAACTACGAAGAATTCTCACCAATTACAGGACTTATTGAAGCATTATTAGAAATTAAGAAGAACAATTTCGAGCTCAAGAACAAGTGTTATTTGATGAAATAAAAGTCATACAAGTCAACCTGATCAAAAGAGAAGTAATCAGTAAGACAAAACGAGAAAAACACAAAATATTATATAGGAAGTACTTAGGAGCCGCCCGACCTCAAAAGGAGCAGCCCGACTAGATGCAAAAACTACGAGGAGCTGCCCAAATTCAAAAGTGGCCGCCTAGATGGATGATTATGTCTTTCCCAAGTTTCATTAATACACTAATTTAAGTGCCATTTAATCCTTGAGTCCAATCATGCCTCTATATTAACTCATATTACATCTATATTGATGAAACTTTGTTCCCAAGTACTTCATTAAACACCCTAGGCCTTGTTGCAAGTATAAATAAGACCATTTGGCTTAGTTTCCAATATGGAAATTCCCCCTTACACCATATGGACGAATTTTCTACCATTTATCTCTCCCAAAAGACCACACAACTCTGCCATTTCTAGAAGAGGGCTCAAATCTCATCGAATAAGTTGTTGCGTATAATTTTCTGGATTGGTAGGAAGCGTGTTGATTGGAGGCTTAAGGGTTGCTCTAAATCCTTTCATTACCTACTGTAATCTTACTTTGGTAATCTACTTTTATTTTTTTAAGATGTTTATGATTGCTATGATTGTTGAAACTTTGGTCTTTGTTGAAATAACCATGGAGTAGTTTCTTTATACACTTGTTTGGATGATGTTTATTGTATGAGGATTGATTATGTTTGATTATGGTATTGATAAATTTCATGTTATGTTTGAGATCCATTTGTGCTTGAGTTTTGTGACAATTGCTTATCATGCTTGGTTAGTTATTGGTGATTTCATAGGTTGAAAGAGTTTTTATTAAAAAACTAGTTATAATCATTTTTTCTATGAATGATTATCTATTGTATTGACCATTTCTTTAGTGGCTTGATTATGCAAAGAAAATCGGGTATGATTGTTAACAAGGTTATGAAACGAACCGTGAATCGAACTTTTTAAATAAACATAATCGTGAATTGGTTTATCTGGCTTAATGCTTGATTTTATTGTTTTATGATCTTACGCATGGTTAATGAGGTGTCATTTTATACAATTTTTCAGGGTCATTTAACCCTCTAAATCGTGCAATTATGCCCAAATTATGTACTTAATCGTTCCTTTTTATGTTTTTAGCACTTGGATGGCCTTTGGAGGATATACACGTGAATTGGGCTCATTTGGAGAAGAAACGGACAAGACTACAACTCTACACTAAAGTGGTTTCAAGAATTGCCCAAAGAGCCTGGAGAAGGCGTCGCAATTTCCTACCGATGTTGTCAGATCTACACTAAGTTAGTACTGGTAGAGTAGCAGTACTAGAGTTAGTACTGGTCATAGTTAGTTAAGTCTGCTCATAGTTAAGTCTGTTTA
>BQNB010141162.1:0-17307 GCA_026074375.1 Tanacetum coccineum
CTCATTTACCCTAAAGTTAAATTGGTTTTTCGTTAAGATGTACATATTGTGTGTTTTGGAAGGTTTTTTTACGACTGATGTAAATTATTTGTTTAGATATTTCAGATGGCTAAGGAACATATTCATATCAGTATTTTTGTCGTTGGACATGTTGACTTCGGCAAGTCTACAACCACTGGTCACTTGATTGAAGAGTAAATGGTTGATGCGTAGACGTAATACTGTGCCAAAAGAGGATATTGAATTGGCTAAAAAGGCTAGCGAATTGAAGAAGGAAGAGATTGCCGCAAAGTTGAAAGAGCAGTGGTGGTTGGAGGAAAAGGCGAAGGCCACTGAGGCATTGGGAGGAAGAAACGAAATGCTGAAAAGGCCCAAATTAGGGCTTACCTTTGAGCTCAGAAAGAAACTGAGAAATAAGAGAAGGTGTGCTCAAAGTAACTTTTGTTTATTTAATATGCATTCTAGCAGACTGTCATAGTTTTGAAATCGTTTTGATGGGTAGTCGCTTAAATAAAACCAACACCTTCCCTCCTACGTTCTTGAATCGGTTGTGGAATTGTTGGAGAATCAACAAACGATAATCAAAGACGAAGAACAAGAGGAAAACAAAATCGAACAAACGAAGCGGAAGCTTTATTCAAATTACCAAACCAAATACACAATCAAATTCAAGGGTTACAAATCGAAGTTCAAAGGTACAAATGACCCTTCCCCCTCACCTCCTTTTATAGAGATGAGGGGGAGGAAGTCAAATCCAATTTGGACACTATGACGGCTATGAATACAAAAGAGAAAACCAAGTTCTCTTTGACTTCTCAGACTTCTAATTCAAATTGGATTCTAATACATAGGACTTCTAATTCAAATTGGATTCTAATACTTTAATACCAAACGACCCTTAGGAGTTATAATCACATTCATAACAATCTCCACCGTGATTGAAACTCCTAAGGAATACTTTCAAATCAAATTCAAACTTTCAAATGTGAGAGATACTAGCCAACTTCAAACAACGATCGAATCCGAAAACGATCCAAAACAAAACGCCGATGTTTTCAAAATGAACAATCAAACGTTAACCGACAAATTCAAAACAGTCAACCAAACAAACAAATCGGCTCAAACGATCTTCAGCAAAGACAATCAAATTCGGGCAACCAACTTCAAAAGCCTGACAAACGAAGACCCCAAATTTTCAAACTGACAAATTCTAAACGATCGAACAAATTTCAAACGACCCGATTATTATCAAGTCTTCAAACACCAAAATCGATCTTCAAATTTCAAATTCCAATGACCCACTTATTTGATAAGTATTACGGTCCAACTTCAAACTTATTATCCGTATCAAACAAATTCAAGTTAATAAATAACTTGACGAATGAGCAATAATTCAAACGGCCTAAATATGATACGAATAATAATTCTAACGACTCACTTATACAATAAGAATTACGGTCCAAATTCAAATACCAAATTCAAATAGCAAACAAACGAGCCAAAACATTTGGTGGCTCCACCGTAACCGATGATTCCAAATTCAATTCAAATAAACAAAAATGCAAATACGAAGCCAAACAAACCTTTCAAATTCAAATTCTGCAAACGAATTCAAATCCTAAAAATGAATTGACGAACACAAATCAAATCACACAATCGATTCTTCTAAACAAAACCAATCAAACTTCAATCCAAACAAACTCTAAACGAACCTTTTTTTTCTTCTTCTTCTTCATCATCTTCAACCTAGCTCTGATACCACTTGTTGGAGAATCAACAAACGATAATCAAAGACGAAGAACAAGAGGAAAACAAAATCGAACAAATGAAGCGGAAGCTTTATTCAAATTACCAAACCAAATACAAAATCAAATTAAAAGCTTACATATCGAAGTTCAAAGGTGCAAAGTCCCTTCCCCTCTAACCTCCTTATATAGAGAGGGGGAGGAAGTCAAATCCAATTTGGACACTATGACGGCTATGAATACAAAAGAGAAAACCAAGTTCTCTTTGACTTCTCAGACTTCTAATTCAAATTGGATTCTAATACATAGGACTTCTAATTCAAATTGGATTCTAATACTTTAATACCAAACGACCCTTAGGAGTTATAATCACATTCATAACAATCTCCACCGTGATTGAAACTCATAAGGAATACCATATGTTTCAAATCAAATTCAAACTTTCAAATGCTAGAGATACTAGCCAACTTCAAACAACCGATCGAATCCGAAAACGATCTAAAACAAAACGCCGATGTTTTCAAAACGAACAATCAAATGTTAATCGAAAAATTCAAAACAGTCAACCAAACAAACAAATCGGCTCAAACGATCTTCAGCAAAGACAATCAAATTCGGGCAACCAACTTCAAAAGCCTGACAAACGAAGACCCCAAATTTTCAAACTGACAAATTCCAAATGATCGAACAAATTTCAAACGACCCGATTATTATCAAATCTTCAAACACCAAAATCGATCTTCAAATTTCAAATTCCAATGACCCACTTATTTGATAAGTATTACGGTCCAACTTCAAACTTATTATCCGTATCAAACAAATTCAAGTTAATATTAATGAACAACGACAACCTTCAAAACCTATTCAACCTAAACAAACAAATCATGGACCATCTCTCGCATTAACGCGATCCTCAGCAACCATCTTCAGAATTCGGGCACACCGCAACTTCAAAAGCCTGACAAACGAGACACCCTCAAATGTTTCAAACTGACAAATTCCTCTTCCAAAATGATCGAACAAATTTCAAACGACCCGATTATTATACAAATCTCACAACACAACCCTAAATACGATCTTGCTAGCGGGCCCCCGCGCTTCAAATTTCAAAATTCCAAAGACGTTGTCCCACACTAGCCCACTTATTTGACTAAGCATAATTAACGGTCTACCAACTTCAAACTTATTACCGTATACAAACAAGAAGTTCTCAGTTAACAGTACTCATTAACTTGACGAATGAGAAATAATTCAAACAGGGCCTAAATATGACGACTCTACAGAAGAGCGAGCGAGAATTTCTAACCGACGAATCACTCTACCGAATATTACAAATATCGCACAATACATGAATTAACTGTGCGTATCCAAATTACAAACATTACCCAAAATTACACAAGCCATTTTGTTTTTATCTTTATTACCACCCCAAAAAAATTTAGCCCGAATTCTTTTCAGGTCTTGAAGGACCGATTCAGGTGCTCTGAAAATCGATAGATAGTAGATATCAAGACTACCAAGCACAGACTTGATAAGAGTCAGACGACCCCCAATCAACAGAAGATTAGCTTTCCAAGAGGAAAGCCTCATATGAAAACGATCAACAAGCGTTTTCCAGCTAGCAATAGACTTCATATTGGAACCAATGGAGAGACCAAGGTAATTGAAAGGGATATCACCTGCAATACAACCAGCATTGCTAGCCATACTTAAAACTTCATCTTTATTAACCCCAATACTTTGGGTGAGTGTTGCTTTCATTGGTTTTTATTCTTCGATCCAAAAGAAAAAAGTTAATGTTAAGAAAAATGCGAGCCTGTTTGCGGTCACTAACAAAATGCTGCCACATAGATTAAACATACTATTAGACATAGAATTAGTCATGACAATGAACGTTCGTATAGTATAATATCAAATAAAAGATATGAAATAAATAGCTATTTACATGGTTATAAAACTGTCTTTTTAATTAAAAATAAACAGGAAAGCATGTAGTATTTTGATACCAAAATCGTTTTTTGCTTAAAGAAAACAGAAAAAATAAGCAATAAGGAAGACTCACTAAAATTTTATAGTTTAGTTGTGAATTGTTAGTTTACCTTTAAAATGTATATATGCATATCACTTTGTCCATATTTTTATTCCCTAACGTTACATATATAATGGATATTAAATTTTTTAGAACGGCAGCGATATATTAGACAACAATATAATGGATATTAAATTAGCATGATTGATGATTTCATAATTTATCAGCATTTTGATAAAACTACGACAAAGAGGGTCACTATATTTTTTTTTCTTTTTTTCTATTATGTTGGGTGAGTGTCTTTGTTCCGTGGATTTGCGTAGATGTCCACAAAGCCAACCTCGACAATTTTATCAGAAGAGATCGACACGACTCTTGAGAGACTCAATTCATTTTTGTTTCATGATTGTTCAATATTTTAATCTTTATATATTAATACTACGCAGTATTTTATTTGTACTATCCGACATAGTACATCCATGGTAAAGGTCAAGACTCAAAATTGAAGTTATATTGCGTGAATCAAATAAGGGTGATGCACTCGAGTTAATATACTTGAAATATGTTGTTGATGCACTCAAGTTTTTTTTTGGTGAAAATGGTGAATTATATTACTTTTCCAAAATATAATAACATATAGTTTTCATCATTTAGCTTATTGGACATGCCCAATCAAGCTCTGTCTATACTCCTAATGCAATGTACATAGCAGGATCACCATTCTTCTAGTTTAACTACTGCTAGTTAACACTAGGCATCCATAGAGAAAGCTCAATGCTTAACTACATTTCTTCAAAACAAACACCCTACTTGTGCCCTAGCACACAGAGGCTCTTGTTAGAGGCATCATTAAGCAATGAGTAAAACTCCTGTTCCAGTAAGACTTCTAGAACATTGAGCTACATTTCCAGTGACCTGGCATCACTCAAATGAACAGAGCATCTCAAGGATACATCCCACCTTGACTACATTTCCCCCTTCTCAATCAATCTCCTCCTCTAAAGTAGTTTCCATCCTCACTTAAAGAAAAAGAGACTAAGAGAAAAGAGGGCATCATCAGGCCGGCACTCCACCCTACACACTGCAGGAAACTACCTTATGAGATGTACTTACAGTGCCAAGTTTATCCTACACCCATTCATAATGCATCTAACATCATCACATTAGAGCAGGCATAGGAAAGGGACAGGACAATGGTTTTCCAAACCCAAGCTATTAGCCATCTGCAACACCATCATTCTTTCCATTCATCCATAAGCACCTCTTTACTATTGTCATTATTCATTGTAATCTGCCATTCACTACTCACTGCCTGAATATTGGGAGAAGCCTTCACTTTTAGACTTGTAAGTTTCATCCTTATGTGGTTGATGATGGAAAGCAGAATGTCCTTGCTACTCCTTTTTTGGTTGCCAAACAATCTTTTATTTCTTTCATTCCATATAAAGTAGATACTAGCAGCAAACACTAGTCTTCTCACAATACTTCTGATGGAGTTATTGCAGGCCATTCTTATTATCTTGTCCATAACATCATCCCATTCATTAGAGATATCACCCATTTTAATCTTCTCCTTTAGGTCAGACCAGATTGTTGCAGAGTATGCACACTTAAAGAACAGATGTTCATGTGAATCAGGGCATTCTTCACATAGAGGACATGTCATGATCTTCCCAGGATACCATTTAGTCAGTCTATCTTGAGTGTTTAGCCTTTTAAGGATAGCTAACCACAGAATAAAGGAGTGTTTGGGTGTACATTGTGAGAACCATAAGACTTTATGCTATAAGACCTTCTCACCATTATTCATCCAATCTTTGCACATTTTACTTACTGAGAATACTACCTTATTGCCTTCCATGTTTCTCCAAACAGCTATGTCTTCATGGTTCATTAGATTTGGGACAGGGATATTATCAAGCCAAGGGTAATTAGCATTCCAAGTATTTGGCCAGTTCCATTCCCCATTAGTGATCATTTCAGAAACCTTTGCATTACAATTAGCCTCAGGTAATGTCTCAGGGGGAATTGAATTACTAAGAATACCTCCTTCCCACCAATTGTCATGCCAGAAATAGGTAGATTCCCCATTCCCAATTTCATATCTAACATGTGTTCTCATTTTGTTTCTGAGACTTAATATCTGCTTCCACCCACAACTAGTGTTTGGATTACAATCAACTTCCCATATACTTCTTCCTTTTAACCTGATTACATTAATCCACTTCACCCACAAAGACTCCTTGTTACAAGCCAGGTTCCATAAATGTTTTGCCATTAGAACTTCATTCCACTCACCAAGGTGTTTAATACCTAATCCCCCTTCATTTTTAGGCCTGCAAACCAGCTTCCAAGCTACTTTTGCTTTGCCTTTTGTCAAGTTCCCTTGGCACCATAGGAAACCTTTCAGAAGTCTATCAATATCTTTCACCACTGTTTTAGGGAGGATAAACACAGATGCCCAATATACTTGCATAGATGCAAGAACAGAAGCCACAAGTTGTAATCTTCCAGCATAAGACAATAGCCTATTTTTCTAGTTATTCACTTTTGCTTTTACTTTGTCTACTAAGCTTTTACATTCTTTTACTCCTATCTGCTTAGTAATAAGAGGCACACCAAGGTAGGACACTGGAAGCTTTCCAATATTGAATGGAAGAATATCCAATATTTCAGCTTTAGTTCTGTCATCAACATTCCCAAAAAAATATTGTGCTCTTCTCTAGATTAAGAATAAGCCCTGACATATTACTGAATTTGTCCATAGCTTTTTTTATAACCTTGACAGATTTAACATCCCCATGACAAACAACCAGAAGATCATTAGCAAAGCATAGATGAAAGATTTCCAATTCTTTACACCCCCAATGGTACTTGAACCCACTCTCCTCATTAATTTTCTTCTTCACTATCTTTGTAAAAACTTCCATTACAAGGGTGAAGATATTTGGAGAGATTGGGTCACCCTGCCTTAATCCCCGACCTCCTTTGAAATATCCATACCTTCCCCATTGACACAAATAGAGAAAGTGGCAGTTCTTACACAGACCATGACCCAGTGAACCATTTCCTTAGGAAAATTAAACTCTTTTAAAACTTCTTCCAAAAAATCCCAGTTGACTGTGTCATATGCCTTCTGAATATCTATCTTCATTGCCACTCTTTTAGGCCCATTCTTCCAATTATAGCCTCTTAATAGTTCTTGAGTGATAAGGATATTGTCAGTAATCTGTCTTCCTGGTATAAAAGCACTCTGACATGGGCTTACTATCTTACACAGAGCACTTTTAATCCTGTTTGTGAGCATTTTGCTGATTATCTTATACAACATATTGCAACAGGCAATAGGTCTGTAGTCAGACACTTTCATTGGGGTAGATAACTTAGGGATAAGGGTAATTAGAGTAGCATTGATTTCCCTAAGCATCTTCCCTTTCAGAAAGAACTCCTTCACAGCAGAACACCTTCACCGCATACTCTCTCTATCTCAATCATCCCCTACAATACTCCAAGCTTTTTTGTAAAATTTTGAAGTATATCCATCTGGCCCAGGAGCTTTGCTATCACAAATGTCAAACAGTGCACACTTAATCTCCTCATTAGTAACAGGTTTTACCATACTTGTAGCATCCTCCATAGAGACTTTCTTTAGATTAAGACTGTTTGGGACAAAAGGATTCACTTGCATAGCCTTGCCAAGGAAGTTTTGGAAGTGACTAACAAATTGATCAGCAACACTTTTCCCATCAAATCTTTCTCCTTTCTCATTACAAACCATATCAATCCTGTTTCTATGAATTCTTCCTTTTATGACTTCATGAAAAAACTTACTATTCCTGTCCCCATCACTCATCCATGTAATCTTAGCATTTTGATATAGGAATTTTTCTTCATCTTGCATAGCAATCATATATTCCTTAAGAGTTCTTGCTTCTTCAGTCTTCAATGCAACATTATGGGGATCTTTATCAACTTGCATTTGCACATTCTTCAGTTTAACTTTCCAACTTTCCACTCTCTCATATAGATTCCCATGTTTCCAGTTTAAGTTCTTCATATGAAACTTCATGGCTTTAAGTTTTTGAACTAGTTTATACATCTTGCCATCCCTAGTACTTAGATATTCCATTCCTTCCTAAGAATTTCATCAAGGAACTCAGGCTTGCCTGCCACATAGTTAGTAAATTTAAATGCCCTCTTTTTCCTACTAAGCACTTTAGGCATGATTAGGACAGCAAGACAATGATCAGAAGACAGGTGTGGTAAAAAATGAGCAGTAGAGTTGCAGAAAAGTCCCCCATGAAATAGTTGTTTCCCCATACCTCTTTCAATCTTCTTCAAAAAATACCACTTCAGGTTCGCCATGCCTCTATTAATCCATGTAAAATGAATACCACAGCTCTTCAAATCTTCAATTTCAATTTTCTCTATACATTCTTGAAAGTCAATCATATCAACAGTCTTACATGATTCCCCCTCAGAGTGATCTTTATTGTTAAGACTAACATTCCAGTCCCCCATTAACACCCAAGGGTTTTCATTCACAATTCTTTTGTATCTAATCAAGTTTTTCCATAACTCTTTCCTTTCTCTACCAGTGTTAGCAGCATAGATGAAGGCACAAAAGAACTTGATTTTACTGTCTATAGTTTCAATTATACAAAGGAGAGATTGACTACTAACATGGATCTGCATAATATTGATTTCATCAGGGTTCCAAGCTGTAATAATTTTGCATCCGCTTTGACTTTCATTCTTATTACTAATCCAGCTCTATCTTCCAAACAATTTAGAGCTAATTCTATCAATTTGTGTTGGTTTAATATGTGTCTCAAGAGTAGTACATATATTAAGCTTTTCCTCATTAATGAACTTTTTGACCTCTTTTTTAGTTTCCCTGTTACACATTCCTCTAACATTCCAAGCGGCTATCTTTAATTCAGCATTAAGACTTATCATTTTAACATTTGCCAAATTGTGAGTATCCCTCATGCTTTCCTCTGCTCCTACCATTTAGAACATTCTCTGATACATCCTTCATTCCATTTTCTTCTTCATGAACATCTTCGACATCCATGAATCCATTCTCCCATTTATCTTCCCATTGTTCCTTAAAGTTCTTGAACATCTACCCATTTCCCAATCTTTATATTCCTCAATTGCAGGTTGTCTTTGTATTTACAAATCGTCCCACAATATCCTTCCCATTAGCCCTATTTCTTCACTGATTATTTAAGTATCTTCATGAACCTACCAATACCTGGTAATTTGTTAACTACTCCTTTTTAATTCTCCATATAGATTCATTTAATTATCCAAGCAGACTTTGTGCTTATGCATTCACATTTATACATTGGTCTAGCTTTGTTTTGTACCAACACCTACATCAATTTCTGTGGTAGCATTGATTTCATCATTACTGACTTTTTTGATTGGCCTGTACTCCACTCTTGTACCATATCCATTCCTATGTCTGACTCTCAAATTCTTGTTCATTTGGTTGATTTTTGTTCCATCATTCTTCTGTCCTCTCTTATCATTGTACCTGTTCTGCATACCATCCACAAATCCCTCCTTCACTGTACCATTACCAGTTTTCCCCTGATTTCCAAAATTTGGTTTCTTACCATTATGCACTTTCCCATAATTTCTATCAAGGTGACCAAAAACTTTGCACAAAGTACACACAGGTGGTTTCCATGAATATTCAACATCAACATACTTGGAAAAGTTACCTTCAGGGTTCTGATTGCTACTATAACAAATTTCCACTTTCTCCTTAAATTCCTTCTCTGCCTGAACTTCAATTAGGACTCTAGCATAACCAAATCTTCCCCTGCCTTCGTTACACATTTTAGTAGTGGTCTTGTCCATTATCAATGGTTTACCCAAACTACTAGCAATTGCACTAATACCATTTACAGTCCAAGCCTCAATAGGCACAAAGTGCAGCTTAACCCACAGAGGTAAAGCTTTTGGTTCCTTCCTATCCATTATTATACTGGTGTCCCATTTCTGTATAAACATTGGTTTGTTATTGACCATCCAAGGCCCATTTTCAAGCACATGATTCATCCCAACCTCATCTGAATTAATCAAGAACATATCAAATTTGAGTGACAATCACATCAATCCGCCAAACTTACCCCACATTCTACCCAAATTATACCTCAGTTCAGCATAAGATATTTTATAGCCAGCAAAATGACCGCTAAAGTAGTTAATTTGCTACCTTTAAAGACCTTCGAATAAGGATTTTCAATCATCAAACAACACAACTCCCTTCCCAACATTCATACCAGTTGTGTTCAGTTACAGTTATTGTCTACTAATGTCTTATTTCAGCAACAGTAGAGATAAATGACTTTCTTAACACACCCCCTTCATTCAGCTTATGAGATTTAGGTTCAGTAATATTGCTATTTTGTTTCTCATGTGACTTAATTTCATCAGGCATATTATGAATTTTAGGGCTAGAGTAACCAGAATTAGATTCACTTACATTCACTTTGCAGTTTAAATGATTCCTGGAATCATAGTAAATCATAACATTCCATGACTTCATTCCCTTCTTCTTCCTTATCAGTATCTCCTTTAAATCCTCCATCCTTACCACCATCATTACCACCATGGTTACCATGATATTCTTCTCGACCATTTCCCCTAATTTCATCGTTTCAATCACAATCATCATTATTTTCCTTGTTATTCTTCTTTCCTATCAAATTACATACATAATCCCCAAATTTGAGAGGAATTTTAGGTTTTCATTTAGATCTTCTTTTGGTTGACAATTTGTACAAATTATGGTAAAATCAATTGAAAAACATGAATTGAGTGGATTTTGAAAAACGTATCAGAAATCAAATCAAATCATATCATCATGATCGGAATGAAAATTGGAATCAAACTGCAGTAATTGATTGTAAATTGAGTATGTAAGAGGGCGGGAAACGTGAGATTTAAAGGTTTTTTAATGGCGGAATATGGCGGGAAATTTAGTTATTGGAGAGAGATTTAAAACTGGTATTAATTGATTGTCAAACGTAGAGTTTGTGTTAGGTTTAGTGTCATAGTATGTGTACAGGTGTTCCCTGTGTATGTTTGGAGCTTGTACTTTTGATAGGTAAAAGTGAAGACTTATAGTGACGTTTATGGAGTATCTTTTACTTTCATTTGTGTTCAAGTACTCCATAGTTAATAAAGTTGGCTTGCATCTTTTTAGAAGTGTTGTTTACGATTAGTCATAGAGTAGGCAAGCTCAATGTATCAACATACCAGTTACAAACTTGTAATGTCAATGGAACCTCCTTATTTGAATCAATAATTTATGTTCATTTCGGAAAAGAAAGCAACAAATTCATTTCATTTCGGAAAAGAAAGCAACAAATCAATATTATGTTTCCCGATAAAAAAAATTGAGCATATTGAGCAACGGCTTTTACACGAAACAGTTATGACAATATCGTATATCGTTAATTAATACATTCATTACGATTCAAGTTATTTAGCAAATGACCAAATTGAGTAAATTTTTTTGATGTATACCATTTGACGTAAACGGGACAGAGTAAAACTTGTGCTACTTTTTGTCAACTCGTGTAACAAACAATTTCATAAACAAATTACATATAAACCATTAACATTAAACAAAATTATACATAAATACTTAAGATAAACATAAACCATAAAGATAATATCCATTCAACAGTTACTACATAATCCCTAAAAAAATACCACACAATAAGCCACAAACATATTCCTTACTTTGCAAGTTACCGACCAAATATTAAACATTGTTCTAACATACATGGAAAACCGAAATTTCTTCTTCGTCATCATCGCTATTGAATACTTGAGCAATGTACATGTAATGAATCCTTAGCATTTTGTTTGGTTCAATCCAGCAAACTCTTTCAAACTCTGCCCACTTACCATATATACCAACGTGGTTAGTCCTTCCGGGGTTTTCCTTGTGGTAATCCATCTTCATTTTCATTTCGTATTGTATTTCTTGATGTTTTACTAGAGCCCTACGATGATGGTGCATTGGATGATTAGCGAGAAAAGAAGCTTTTATCACCTGCCAAAAGATATATTTTACATAATTTATTACAATGATATTTAGTCCAGTCCTATTTTACATTTTGGGCCCGAATCGACCTATTAGGAAACCCAAAATAAAACTTGTAGCCCATTGGGCCCAAAGCCTTACTACGTCTACCATTTATATCTACTGATATCTAAATTTTGATTTTCTCTAATTCACATCCATCTACAACGAAAACCTATTTCTTTGGATTGTGTTGTATCTCTGAAAAGTTAATGGCCTCTAAGGCCAAATCAGTCTTAATAATGATAAAGACGGAGTTTCGTGGTTCCAAAAAACACTTACAAGTCGTTTATCAAGACTCGATGCAAATGTCACACCCCAAACGGGGCCTGGACGGAATACGTGTCCGAGGGCGTACGTCATAATATACATCACACAAAGCACGAGAATGACCACTAATGGACGTTTTGAAAATCATAACTCGTTGCATTGTTTAAAAATAGAAAAGTTTTACAATTGCGGAAGCGAAAATAAAATGTAGCGGAAGCATAATTTAGTTTTCAAAAGACAACGAATATGAATGAGAAATAAAGTCTTGATAAATGGTATCATATTGCACGTAGACCCACTATAGCACTTCAAAGATTTTCCAAAGCTAATCACCTGAGAAAAACATGCTAAAAACGGTCAACATAAATTTGAGTGAATTCATAGGTTTAAGTAAAGCGTTTGCAAGAATCCAAAAGCGTTTAGTGAATACTGCTTTACTCATATTATTATGAAAAACATTTAGCATTTTGAAACGTTCAACAAAAAAAAGCAGTGTGGACCACAAGTTATACAACATATGTAACAGTTATAACAAATACAACTTCACATGATAACATTTACTGTTGCGCTAAGCTCATGACACCGAAACTCAATTAAATGAAGCATTTTATATGCCAAATAGAATTACTCGCCCTAAAGGTATCCGACCAAGATCACCTATTGAAAATCCGACATGGTATATATCCGTTTGTTCGGGACCTCCCAATTTAGTAAAGCGCAACGTACGAAAACACGGATAGGAATAATTACTCCCAATAGATCTATTTACAACATTCGCGCTTACTTAACCAGTACAGTCGGTTAAGCAATTGACGGTTCATGATAGTTCGGGCATTAGTGGTCTATTCGCAACTTAGGCAACACGCAAATAAGGAAAGTAGATCAAGATACTTGTGTCCATAGTAAAATCAACCAATGTATTTCCAAAAGAAAGGCTTTAAGTATTTGCATCCATAAGTAAAACAAAGTGTGATATCAATCATGTAAACGAGTTGTAAATGAGCATGTTTCTCACACCAAAAAGATAATAAAATATTTATTCAAAATGAGTACAAATGTGGGGCTATGAACTCACCTCGAAGTTGCAGAACAATTAGCAGAAATGCAAATAATAAGCGCAGCACAAACGGAAAACGAAACGGCTCGATCAAGATGATGCCGCTTATCTTAACGGCTAAGTCCCACTAGTTTAGGATGACGAATTGGGGTTTTCCGATGGATGAGTACATCAACGCGGCACGTTGATAAAGGATTTGGATTTCAAGTTGTAGGAGTTTGGTGGTTGGTTAAATAAAATAAACCGAAAGGTAAAAACAAAGTATGTAATATATTCCGTATATATTACCTATGAAAGACAGGAAAAATATACAATACGTGGCGAGTGTTATATATAAGAGAAAAAAAAGACGAGAAAGATAAATATTCGAAGTATATAATATTTCGCAAGTATTTTATAAGAAATGTGAGAAAATAATTGTAACAATATAATTCGACACGTGTTCAAAAATCACTAATTAAATTAATAAAGAGTCTGCATAAATTAAAACCACGTTTTAAAGTTACGAATTAGATAAATGAGCGTTTTAAAGTTTTTACAAAAGTTATTATTTTGTTTATTAGTCGAGAATTATAAAATAATATTTTATAATTTAGTATTTCGTTACGCTTATTAGCAAAACTAGTTGTCTCGTTTGTGAAAGCATAGTTTTCGGTTATTTACCGGTTTATTGAATCATTACAAATTAATAATCTTAATACCATATCTCGTTCTTTTATCGATTTTCTAAAATAATAGAAATTTTAGTAAAAAATACTAAGTATATAAATTTTTAGAAATTTCGACATGACCTATTCGTTTATACAACGTTTTCTATTTTTACAAAATTCAACGTTTTCCCTTTTTAATCAAACCATGTTGTAATATATGCGTGTGTTTCAATATATATCTAAACGAAACCAAATAGTAACAAAAAAAGCAAAAACTGTAAACTTCAATGATTTAAACACTATTGTTTCTTTTTAAACTAGAATTGATGGTAACCCATAAAAGTGTTAAAATTGATCTTATACAAAAAGCATATAAATAATAAGAGAGCAGAAAGTGATTCGAACAAAAATCACAAAACTAAAAGCAACATAAAGCTCAAACTTATAGAATGACGTTAAAGACTAAACATGTACTTGAAATTTCATTACTTTCACCAAAACTAATATGAAACTAATCTTTAAACTAAATTTAACATAAAAATAATAATAATGAAAACGAGCCATCAAATGTGTGGAAAATAGAATAATACATCAATGGTATCGGCTGCTGAATTTTGTGATGTTGTAAGCCCGACACCCAATAGGGTGTGTCGGCTGGTGTTGGCGATGATGTGGTGCGTAGGCTGATGGAGATGGTGGTGGCGTGGTGGCTGGTGGCGTCGGTTGGAGATGGCCGGAATCTGGTCGGAATTTATTGGGGAGGCGCCGGAAAATGAGAGGGGAGGAGAGTGTGTGCTAGAGTTATATTAAAAATGAGATGAAACCCTAACGTGTTTGTTTATATACCCATAAGTTATAAAATGAAGTGACAAGTGTATAATTGATGAGGGTTAATGATGTAAATATTTTCACAGGGACCAAAAGTGTAATCTTTTGTTAATTATTGGTTCGGGACTCGTTTAAGCTAGTTAACGGACGATTCAAAACACGAAAGTTGCGCCATTATTTTCCAAATAGTTTTTCCGATGAAATGAGTATTTACATGACTATTATTTTATACTCCCTCTGTCTCAAAATTATTGTCCCGCGACAAAAAACACACAGTTTAAGAAAAATGTATTTATTACAGCTTTCTCTTTCTTACTTTTTGGCAGAATGACAGTTTTACCCTTAGCTAATTAATTAAAGTCTTATTTAAAGTTCGTAATAATAATTTTAAACAAAGATAACATAGTAAACTTGATCAAACTTTCCTATATATTTTTAGTAGTGGACAATTAAATTGGGACATCCCAAAAAGGACAATAAAAATGGGACGGAGGGAGTAACTGTTTTTATAAAATTTATTTAATGTTTATTATTTATTTTTTGTAGTCATCGGGTATCACGGGCAAGCTTTGTCCGTAAAAATAAAACTTTAATTTGAGCATTCGCGTTTTTAAACAAACGTTTTTGAATAAAAAGTAAAATAATTTATTAAATATTTTATTCTAAAAAAAGTGATAATTAAATATAAACTTAATTATTTTTGTGTCGGTACGCGTTGTGTGCGGTTTTTAAAACTTTGTGAGGGTATTTTAGTTATTTTCTGCTTGGTTTCGAGTCTCGGGTAAAACTGAAAAGTTGTCCGGAATGACGTTTTATGTCAAACGCTAGTATACTCCATAATTAATAACTCTTTTTGGCGGGTCGTTTTTGATAAGTCAACTTAGGAATAACATATATCTTCTCGTTTTCAAGTCAAATAAGTTTGAAAAATAAATTTGTAAATGAGAGATAATAATAATAATTATTATTATGATTTATTATTTAAATACGTTTCAAAATTTTACCGGCTACGCGGTAATCGTTTTTATGTGACCGTGAAAGGTCAAAAAGTCAAGTCGGAACAAAAAAATCAAAGGGTAAAATAGTAATTGAAAGTTCTGAAAATTGTCGGGTGTGACAGCAAAGTTCTTATAGAATGTATGCGTCCTTTCACCAAAATGTGACGAATGACCTGGCCATCGACATATGTGCTTCATCCTTTCATCAGCTGCAATTGTATTTCACACATTTAATATACGTTAGACTAGGGGTGAGCATAGGGTCGAAACCGACCCGAACCAAGAAAATCGACTCGAACCGAGAAAACCGACCCAAAACCGAAACCGAGCTAAAGATTTTTGAAAATCGAGAACCGAACCGAATGAACCCTATATAAACCGAAACCGACCCGAATAAGCTCGGTTCGGCTCGGTTTAGTGGTTCGAACCGACTAAAATGTCGTGTTTGAGCTGAACCGAACCGACTAAACCGAAATAGATATTCAAAACCAAAAACCGAACTGAATAAGCTCGGTTCGGCTCGGTTTGTCGAGGTCGATATTCGTTCATTTTGCTACCCCTAGGTAGACAGTATCCCTGTAAAAAGGTTTACAAAATTGCATATCCTTAATTATCGCCGCTAGGGATTTATACGTGCATGCACGGGTGTATTCATTCGCCTAGTTATTATAAATATACTAAATAAAAATAAGTTGAGATAGAAAATAAGGATGAGAGGCCCACAAAAGTGAAAGATAAGTAGAGAGAAACCAACACAACAACCCAGGAATTCTGTAAGCTCTAGATATATTGATTAAGGAAAAAGAATGTCTCAATGATCAAATGAACATGAGGGGTAATGTTCTGCTTTATATGATTGTACATTTGATTATTTTAATCAAATGTACAATCAGATAAAGCAGAATATTACTTCTCATGTTCAAATTAACATGAGAAGATCCTTATCCTTGATTAAATCCTAAAGAAAACAGTAACATCTCATCACCAAACAATAGTTTCTTTTTGAGTCCCAATTTCAAAAACCAAACGGCTCCCTTAAATACGCCCAAACCAAAGGCTAAAAACTCTATTCCTAATTATTTTAGAGAAGTATAACAATTTTTTTTCTTTCTTTTATGTCCCAAGAAGAACAATAGGATTTTATATTTGGTGAAACACCAAACAACAATTACTATTTGTGTTAAAGAAAACAGAAAGCTAGTTGCCTACTTTGCCTAGTTTATTCAACACTTGCATAGCTTTATTGAGTTTGCTTTCAGTAAAGCATTGGGCTCATATTAGCCCAACAATTATAAACTCACTTACTAGCAAGTAGCAGCTAACTTGTTACTTATGTATACTCATGTGAATTACAAATTTTTTTCTCCAGGTAAAGTACGATCCAAAGATTGCATTTTATTATTCCAATATAAAATTGTCAACTATAAATCCCCACGCTATATAAAACTTATTTCTTGTAAAGTCATTTCACCTGAACGAATATAGTTTTTTTTATGTGTTTTGCTAACAGCAGCCCTTAGGGCTGTCGATAACAACTAACTTTCAAATTTTATGTTAGGACAAAATACAATGTCCAAATAAAATCATTCAAATTCATTCAAAATCACCAACAACTTC